>JAAVMA010000079.1:0-31459 GCA_022985105.1 Penicillium ochrochloron
CTTTGCCTTCGATTCCCAAAATGTCGAGGACAGTTGATCCAGACAAGCATGAAAACACGATGGTCATTCTTGTCCAGTCGACCATACCACTGGCTGTATGTGGCGAGTATGTATATTTACAATGATTGTTCTATCATGCAGATAGCCAGTTAACCGTGTCGTGTAGGTTTTAGTTCTTCTGGCACCTTTCCAACTCATATTGGGACGAGTCACCTATATAAGCCGTTTGGCTCCAGCAGGAGTGCACTTTCCGTGGGCGGATCCTTGATGGGAATGTCAGGTCAGGTGGACGCAATTAGATACAGTACATGCTTATTCGTCATCACTGCTACTGGATGCGGAGCTGATACATTGGATAAAACGCGGATTATCACTAATTCGGTGATTAATGTCAAGCTGAGAGATGGTATTTTACCACTAGTTAACGTAGTTCCCAGTCGAGCGGGCCACCCGGTCGAGCGGGCCACCCCAAAACACCATACAAAATGCGATTTTTTAGATGTTCATATATCAGCAACGAGATAATTTTTTTAATTGCTTTTTAGTATTCTATCATTACTTAGTATTAGAAGTAGTTTAGCATAGCTCATATATTCAGAAAAATATTACTTACTTACGTTACCAAAAATACGCACTGATCGAGCGACAAAACAATATATATCTAGATTATCACTCTTAAAAATATTTCTCGAGCCTATTAAAATACCTGCCATGGTCCTAGCGGGATATATTTAACACTAAGATACCATAAGACCAGATAATTAGCCTTAATCGTTGAAATATGAAGTTGAGAAATCTTGCCTTTAGTATGGTGTTTTGGGGTGGCCCGCTCGACCGGGTGGCCCGCTCGACTGGGAACTACGTTAGTTAAAAGATGAGATGGCTGATTCAGCAACTACCCACTCCACCCTATGTTTTTGTATGGTAAACCGGATCAACTCGGAATACTCGCGTTGTAACACTCAATACTAGCCTCTTAGGCTCTCAAAAGCGATCTCCAGGATAGTTCTTCGATCGACTCATTCAATTGGTTCCCTTAATAGTAGCATGTACGGAAATCTTACGGTCCATTAATTAAGATTAATAATAACTGTCAAGTGAAGTAGAGAAGTAAAATACACCCGAAACAGTTTAGTTCTATACAATGTCGTGATTCTATCTTCGTACCAAGGCATTCTCGACACCTCCGGGAATCAGGAGTTTCAACCGCCCTTTCCCTACTCATGTAAACAAGGACACTCGAACATGTCCCGGCACAGTCCGCTCTTTTCATCTTTTTAACTAATTCAGTTCAATTCATCCTGTCATTTAGATTGATTCGGACGAAATTGAGTTTCTGGCCGGTTGACTGTCAGGACTGATGTGTCAATTTAAGCTTAGAATTAAGCTTCGAAAATCTCCAAGGTGGGATAGAAATACCCAAGCTAGTCTACAAAAAGCACCGATTGAGCCAGACATTTAGGCGATTTATATACGGAAAACATAGTCAAGTCGTGACATCACATAAAGCGGCCCAAGTGGTAATATCGCATATGCGCAGTCTTAGCGTGTTGGGAGGCATCTTTGTAGAATTAAACCCTGTCGCTAGCCGAGCCTTCGGGCTGGATATTAAGTTTCGGTGGCGTCCAGG
This sequence comes from Penicillium ochrochloron, assembly GCA_022985105.1. NCBI lineage: Eukaryota > Fungi > Ascomycota > Eurotiomycetes > Eurotiales > Aspergillaceae > Penicillium > Penicillium ochrochloron. Next base: position 1,631 of record JAAVMA010000079.1, read on the forward strand.
CTCTAGAACCAGCCTTTTCTGGCAGTCTAAACAGCAGGAGGGATCTGCAGCTCAACTAATAACAAGGGCATTTAGCCCCCGCTCCATGGATATGTTGCATATATATTGCAATCACCCTCCACAGTGGCTGCGGCTATACGGGCATCGGACCGTGGATTGAACCAGCACTTCTTGTTGCGCTCTTTATTTTTTACGGGAAGCTTTGATTCGGTTATACCTCAACACTCTTATAACTCGTCTCCTGGAAAGTACGTCCGAAGTTTGCTAGCTGCTATTAGATTTGTTATTATCGCCCACTTCACCTACTTGGTAAGGCTCTTTATCTGACAGTACGCAGTATGACAACGTGGCATTTTCCATAAATCTCCCAGAAACCCGCAACCTTTTGAGGCTCTGGTCCGACGATCTCTTGCCTTTTCTGAACTCCTTGATCCCAGCAACCACACACACAGAATGTCAAGATCCCCATCGCCATAAAGCCTCCGGAGCTTTCAGCTGATCAACGACATCCCCACCAGCGGACTATTCAGCCCTGCCTCCATTCTGGAACATGAATTGGTACCGTTCCAGCTATTTACCAACCCTCAACAGAGTACATAAGTTCGATGTGGGAAAGAATTCTCTCGGCATTATAGTAGATGCTCATTTCTACAGTCACAAGTTCAGGAAATACGCACCCGCTGTCACAGCTGTTCTCAAATTGATACGCCGCAATGGCGTCGTGATGCGTTTGGCACCAGGACTCATTGTCGCACTTGCAGCCTACACTATGCAAGGCTCGCATGCTTTCAAGACAGCCGGAGGGAGATGCAGGAGTGGAACTATACTTCGTTGTCAATTGGACGGTGACGTGATATTTTAGAATATCCCTGATTCCCCATAATGCATTTACGGTTCACCGATTCCACTAGAGTACTCCGTAGAGATTTTCTATCGGGGTTTTTGATATTTTCATACGATCGTCCAGCCTATTTTCTAAATATTTAAAATAATGCTAGGATAGTCACGTGGAAGGGATTTATTGTCAATAGCCGTGGGTAGGTGCATCCCGCGACTAATCTACTACCCTGCCTGGCAAGAGGGGAGGGGGATCCACCAGGTCACTTTATATTACACTAAAATAGTAGTGGTATTTTAAACAAACCAAAACAGCATATATTAATCATAACATAAGATGATACCTGAAAAACAAAGCTCGAAATCCATCACCACCACCCAACACCACCAACGTACCACTTGGTGGGGCAAACTTCGCGGTCAATCTCCAGCATCCTCTAGGGCATCGTGCTGACTAGTCAGACTAGTCGATCGCGGCCAACAGCCTCCCAAGCCTGCTCAACAACCTAGTGCAAGCGTGGAAGATCATATATGTTTGGGTGATTTGGCTGCATCCAGTCCTTCATTGCCTGCCAAACGTTTTCAATAGCGTTTAGGTAAGGTGAGCTCGGTGGGAATCGCTTGAATCGAATGCCATGCCGGGCAAAATCTCTTCTACTATGTGCTGCCCAGTGAGCTTTCGCGCCATCTTGCGTAACGACTACCCCAGGGTGTTCGTGATAGAAACGCTCAAGTAATGGTTCAATATGCTCCAATAGCGCTCTGCAGTGATTGTGCGTCATTCTTTCTTCCAAAAAAGCAAAGGTCCTTTCGAGTCACCAAAAAATGACCCCCAAACATTCAAGCTGCCTTCCGTTGAACTTTGTTGATAAGCGAGTGACGTTTAAGCTCTTCGCCCTTCGACCGAGTAACATATGGGAATTGGTGAGGACACCCACTTTTTAGTAACTGCACACCAAATGAAATTAATTCCCGGTCGTCCCGAACACCCCAAACACCGAAACCTGGCACTCACCCGCGGGTGACCCTCCGGACCCTCCACCCTACCCGCACCGCGGGGACCTAATTTATCGACCCTCAGAGGGTTGCCCGCGGGTGAACCTCAGGGTCTACAAACAGGACAAACAGACAAAAAAACGTGACTTGCTATTCATAAATTATGCAGATTGAGAGAGGTTTTCTATGTATTCAATTGTAATTTATAATACGGCAGTGGATTTAAGAATCAAGGAATAAGACCTGAGAAAAGGACATTTTTCATCGTACGAATGACTGAACAGGATATAGAGAATCAACCGGTATAATTATTAAGATTCAACAATTATAGCCCTCAAGTAGCTTCGAGCGCTTACGCTTTCTACTAGATACACGCTGCTGTTCGTTAGGCAGAGGGGGGTTTGTATCGTCGTCATCGTCGTCATCGTCCTCATCATGATCCAGAGCCTCTCTATCGTCGAGGTCAAGTGTTCTTGTACGAGGCCGCAGAGGGGACTGTGTACCCTCTGCTTCATACACTAGATCCTCCATCTCTTCCTCGGTATCACTAATCGGATCAAACGATTCATCCCGTGTTTCATGAGCCTCTGTCATAGCTGCAATTTCTTGGTTTGAGAGATATTCCTGCAACATAAGCCGTTTCTGCTCTTGGAGATCGAACCTTGTCGTACACATCCATAGCATAATATCCCGGATAGTCTTTGGCTTTAAAGACCCTCGTCGATAATGACAGATGTCCTGAGCAGAGTTAAAAAGACGTTCCACTCCTGCTCCAGTTGCTGGAATTGACATGATATCCCGGGCAAGGCTTGCGAGTACAGGAAACTCGTGTTCATGGTCTTTCCAGAAGATCCGAGGGGAGCCTCGTACGGTCGCTAAAAGAAAGAATTATTATCATGTAGTAACAAGAGAAGAGAGTATGTACGACTATTAAGGTATCTCATAAGCTTGTTCTGTTGCGGAGGCGGTGATGTTTGCGAGTTTTCAAATAGTAAATCAGCGTCTGTCATTGTTGTCATTGACAACTTAGCGTCTGATCGAAGCCTTCATTCTGGACGTTTCTCATCGTACGAGGTAAACAAAAACTCAAGACTCTCACGATAGATCATTTTATAATCCTTCTCTGGATCATTAGACTCCTAGTCCTTAGTTAAGAAGAACCGGAGCTTGTTTGCTGGTGCTAGGATCGTACCAATTGCGTAGAGGTCGCCTTCGATACTATCTACCATAGCGTAGTACTTTGACAGCTTATCCTGCACAGCCTGAAGTGAGGAAAGCATTAACTACTTCCAAGGCACCTTCTTCTGTCGGAGTTGGCCGATTGAGTTTTCAAGATGATCAAAAAGCTTATTGTAGAAACTGAAGACTAAGTGGATACTTATGTCTTTAGTCGTACAAACGACGGTTGTGTATTTGAAGAAGGGTTGTAGGATAAACAGTAGATAATCGATTTGTCCCCACTCCTCGGTATTTAGTGCAAAATGAGGCTGATCGTACTGCGAGCAGAATGTGTCAAAAGTTGCTTGGAGCCTCTTCGCCCGCCGAAGCATAAGGGTATGTTGAAATTCCATCGTGTTAAGCTTCAGAGCCGAGATTGTTTCATTGACGGTAGCCGTAAGCGTAGTATTATTAGACGCATTGTCCGTTGTAATCGCTAGGACTCGGTCGAGGATTTGATGCTGTTGTAGAATCCGTACGATAACCTCACTAAGGTTAGTTCCTGAATGTGTACCGGAAAGAGGTTCGAAACCGAGAAGGACTTCGCGATAGTCCCAGTTCTGATCAAGGAAATATGCTGTTATTGCCATAAATGCTTGCTTAAATGGTGATTTCCAGCATTCAAGTGCTAGAGATAGCTTTGCACCTAATGGTAGGCACTGGAGAGTGGTTGTTTGATTATCGGTGACAAGTTGACGAAGCCTCGTACGGATCACCTTCCCTTCCTGGAAGGAATACTTGGTGTTGTGGTGGCAAGGCGCGCGTACGAGATAAGGTCATGGAACTGTTGATGCTCGAGGAAGAAGAAAGGTAAATGCGACACTGTAACTAGGTTCAGAAGTGTCATGATATACCCTGACATGAGGTTATTCACAATGTTGGTGCCTGAGGCCAACCGTACCTGCCGGGTGGAGGATCGCTATCCTCTCGCTTCTGGCACGTGTACAAACCCCTGCAAGGAAGACCCCTGGAGAAGGTTACACCAGCCTCGTGTCTTTTCCTCTTCCCCTCTTGCTTACAAGGATATATCTCCTTCCTGTTTGACGAATGAAATTGTATATAATATCGGCCATGGAGGGGAGGCTTCACGCTCCTCAAGAAACAGTCTTTGACCTTTCTGAACAAATTGATTTGGTTCCTTTCTCCTATTTGATTGACAGGCCTCTATCCTGACTTATAGAGTATATCCTTACAAGAAGCTTCTGTTCCCAAGTACTCTGCATGAAAACTTGGGCAGGCGCCGTCTGACCGTAGTAGATTAAGTATTATTAGTTTCAAGCAGAGATATGATCTTAGTTGTACATACAGCTTGTGCGAGTAGTTTGTAAATGCTTGGCTTGACTATCCTTTGCTGACATTGTGGCCCTTTTAGATGTTTATTCATCGATGACGTACCAGAATGTGCTGATGCTGGATGTTCAAGAACTGTACGGCATCGCTTGTACATCACGCCAGGCTTTCCATCTTTAGCATTAGCTACTTGATCGAAGCCTTGCCAGCATGTTGCGTGATGCCTTCCATCCCAATTAATCCGCCGTTTCCTCCCATAGTCAGTTTGTAGCCACCACTCCACGAAGTCCTTACTCATATTCGCTTCGTATAATAGGAATTTGTTGATCCGGTCAGGTTTGATTCGCTGAAGGTTCTCTGGTGCCGGAGATGCTAGCCGTAGATTAACAGAGGAACAATCAAGTGTTATCGAATGTAGGTTGGCTTGATGGAAGTGGACTTGAGAATAAAGTGTCGTCCGGGATAAGGCATGGGAGATCTTCGATTCCAACCCCTTCGGCTATCGAGGATGAGTATCTATGCGAGGGTTGAGACATAATGCAACGATAGCTTGTAGGGACTTTGAAGAAAAGGACTTACAGAAAGTGAACAGAAAAAAAGCTATCGTACGGGGTGAACTGGTTTACCCTGGTCTTAAGAGGACGCGAATTTGATAGATCATCTTCTCACCTACTCGTGCGGAAACTCTCTTATTCTATTGGCTATTCTAGAGAGTATATGCGGGTAAAAGGTGTCACCCTTAGGGTTGATAAGGGTGACCTGCACCGACCCTCTAGTTCTATAGTCTTCTAATCTATAGTAGAAAAGGTCTAAGTCTAACATTCAAGATTTTTAATATTCGTTTATGCGAGAACTAGAGTAATTATAAGTGATTAAGGTTAATAGAAACTAATTTAAGACTCTAATTAGCCATCAACTAAGATATTTTCGAGTTCTATACCTGTCAAGCATGAAAAATCAAAAGGCATATTCGGTATTGTACAAATGCACCATAGTTACTTCAGAAATATATTTCTGTAACTTCAGCAGTAAGATACTTCTATATCCATCAAGACTAACCTTTAATAACATATTTCTAGTAAATACTTAGAAAGTTAAGGTGACTATGTACAAAGTATTAATTAACAATTTACTTTAATTACCTTCAATTCTATAAGTCTTTATAATGAAAGATGGGAGAAAATGAGGGGTATACTAGAACAGCTGTAAATAACGGTATTTTAAGAAGCTAAATCATCAATCTTATGCGTCCGACGGTCCAAAATAGGAAAAATACGGGAAGATTATGCATTCGAGGGTTAATGAGGGTCAGGGTCAGGGTCAGGGTCGGTAAGGTTGGACCCTGACCCTCTGAAGTGCGGGTGGAGGGACCAGGCCTTAGACTCGCGGGGCGGGCGAGTGCCAGGTCTAATCAACAGCCTGATGGATATCCTTCTGGAGGACACTAAGACGGTCGGCAATAATAGGAAGCGTCTGTCGGAGCTGAATCTCCTGAGGGATCTCAGTACAAAGAAGGGACTGCCGTATTTGCTCCGCAAATGCAGTATAGTCTTCTCGTGCAAAAATAGGGTCATCCCACATTGAATGCCGGGGGAAATGCGCCTGTAGGAGGACTAGACCTCGGCATGGTCCGACTCTATCAGGTTCGACTCAGGTTCGAACCTGACGGAACCTGAATTGCATGATTCTGCCAAGACATTTCCTATTTTGGATGGATAAAATGCTGATTCATCTCTTTTTTTTGCTGTTATTTACATCCGTTCTGGTCACCATATCTTCTAACCTTATAGTATAGCTACTTTAGCCATGAAATTATATGAAATATTCTTGTATATAGACTCTTTGATATCAAATCACCTACTTGGTCTTTGATTGAGTCTTATTTAGACTCTCAGTGACTAGGTGGACTGGATATCGCCGGTGACATGATGTATGGAGTAAGAAAAATATATTTTGCACTGAGTACTTCTCATGAAGATTTCTTTCAAGGAATACTCATGCGCGGTACGTTAAGAGAACTAGCTAATACTAGGCTTAAATTAAGGCACTAGGTCTTAAAAACCACTCTGGATTCTTAAAGCTGAATTCTTAATACTAATATCCTCTATTTTCCTATCTAAAGCGACCTGACTATGTGCCTTAGCTAATATACCTAGGCAAAATCAGCCTTCGGAAGTCTCGGGAATAGGTTCTGAATTCGATCTGGTTCAAATTTCGGGTCTACCAGGTTCAAGTTCAGGTTCTGTCAGGGTATACTAGGTTCTATCGGGTTCAGACTCGGGTTCTTTCAGGGTATACTGGGTTTAAATTCGGGTTCCGTCAGGTTCTAACTCAGGTTCAACCAAACAGAACCTAGCGGCGTAGGGTATAGTAGCCAATCGTTACGCGTAGCGGTAGATAGGCCAGACTATGTTCAAATAGATGTATCCACGCCCTCATTCACCTCGCGTAGACCGCTACATCCCCTCGAATTCTTCTAATTACCTTCGTTAGTCCTCAGAAGGCTTCTTGTAACTCTCTTCTAAAACTTCACTCTTTATTACCTCCGTTCTATCATTCACTATGTCACAGAGTCAGGGCTCCCAATTTTCCGATAACTACCCCTCATCAATCTTTGGGGATACTCCTCTAGATAACCTTCCGTTCCTTCCATCCGATAGCGCTCAGTCATTCAACCCTGATGCTTCATACAGCCATACCCCTACTTCTACACCTGATTTTAATTTCGCTCGGCCACTGCTCGCGCCTCAACCCCCGGATACTCTCCAGCGCGTCGGTCCACCAAGAAAGAACAACTTCGTCCTTTGGACGGAGATGGTGAATGATGAGTTCGTTGCATGGTGGTTGAAGACAGATTTTGGTAGCCGGATGAATCGGAATATCTTCGAGAGCAAGCGCCAGGCAGAATGTTGGTGGCATTTTCACCAGGTTGCTGCTATTCAAGATGGCGCCCCAAAGGTTATGTGCAAAACGTGCGATCATACTTTGAATCATCCAGCGGACGGCCATCGTGGAACATCCTCTATGAATAAACACTACTCGTAAGGTGTGAACTGTCGGAAGATAGCGCCAAAGTCAACGGATATTCGAAGGCTTATCCAAAATGGGGTATATAAGAGGATTCATCCGATTATTTAGATTTATGCTAAAATCTCTTTATCCTAGGCACCATCAGTATCGCAAAAGACACCCTTTAGCTATCAGGCCTGGCTTGAGAGATTAATAATATTTCTCGCTAGCTTGCAGCTACAGTTTCAGCTCGTTGAACACCCTCAATTTCGCGCTCTGGTTGAAATGATCCGGCTCGCCCCCTCTATGCCAGAAATCCCCTCCTCGCATACCGTCCGTCGCCGGCTTCATGAGTTAGTCGAGGAACGACAGCAGAGTCGTCTTCAGAAGCTCCCCGTGGGTGATAAGCTCTCTATCGCATTATATTGCTGGACCTCTCCCTTTCGCCAGGCTTTTATGGCTGTCACCGGTTATTTCATCGACCAGGACTGGAACTACCGTAAGATCTTGCTTAGCTTCGAACCACTTCACGGGACACATACTGGTGGTAATCTTAGCGCAGTTCTCTTTCAACTACTTCAAAGGCATCAGATTGAACACCGGGTTTTAACTGTTACTACTAATAACGCGTCTAATAACTCTACGCTAGTAGAGAGTCTACAGGATTCTCTCCAAGCGCTTGAGCTACCGAACCAGACACCAATTCTCCGTATACCATGCATCGCACATATTATTCAACTAAGTCTGAAGGAGCTTATTGGTCAGATGGAAGCCAATCCAAAAAATGATAGGGAAGAGATGGAATTCACCGGGGAGACGGATAGCTCTCAGCGAGAGAGAATCAAGAGATTATCTACCCATTAAACAAGATAAGATATTATCTCTAATATTACCCTTATTATTACCCTTACTAAAAGTACACTAGATTCGAAAGCTAGCCGTCCATATCAACGGGAGCCCTCAGCGCCGCGAGCGTTTCCTGGAGCTCCAGACGAAAGAACCGAAGCTCGTGCCAATGCTTCGGCGTGCGAAACGGCTACAGTCGACCTTTGACGAGTTTTGCCGAGAGTATAACCAGCTCGATATTCAACTTAGCCATGAGGAATGGCGCCAGGTTGACTATCTTCTTTCGATCACTCAACCATTCTTTATCTTCACTAATGTGGTATCAAAGAGCAAGGATATCACTATCCATACAGTCTTCGGTATCTACAACGCGGTCTTCAACCACATAGAGAAGTCGAAGGCACAACTTGCGCGATAGAAAGTCAACTGGAAAACTGTGATACTTAAGGCTCTCTCATATGCGAAGGATAAGCTCTCAGAATATTATAGCGCAGCTGGTACAATTTGCGACGATCTCTATGCAATTGGTACCATCATGGCGCCTCGGAACAAGCTTGAATTCTTCCAAACATCCGAATGGGAACATAAGTGGCATGTCCGATACCGCAAGAGTCTCGAAAAGTATCTTGTCCCGTACGAGAAACGATATTCGGATACGCGGCCAAGCTCCTATAGTATATCCTTGGCAGCGCAGGTCTCAGACCTAGAGATGCTTATCTCAAAGGCCACAGCTATTCAGTCCCAAACGAACGCTCATGACGAGCTTAGACGTTATCTTGGAAGTGGCAAGTTAACGTTCTATCTCTCAACTCTTAGATACTAACCTTTCTAATAGGTACTCGCTTAGTTAATCCGCGGATGTTCTGGAAAGACCACCAGGACGAATTTCCTATCCTTGCAAGCCTAGCGCGAGGTGTTCTTTCCACTCCTGCGACTGGTTCTGGTGTTGAACGGTTATTTAATTCTGCTCGTGATATCTGTCACTACCGCCGAGGTTCGTTGAAGTCGAAAATAATCAAGGACCTAATGATGTTAATTGTTACGGACCTCAAGAGGCGCGGGGGCCGCAGCTATTTGTGGAGCAACCGTGAACCAATCATTCCACGGACGCTATGGATTAGCGTTGTCACGTGCGATTCGGTATACTTGGGCATGCCCCAGAGGGCTCCAAGGCAACCACTTCGGGGGGAGCCAGAAATGGCCTACGACTAACCGTCATAAACAATACTACAATAAACTAGCAGACGGCAAAAGGACTGCCAGAAATGGCCGCAAGTGAGGCCGTTTTAAGCCGTCAATCTGCCAAACTTCCCGCCACGCACCTCAACATCCGCCCACGCTCACCCATTCCTCGCCAGGCTAGGGCTACGGCGGACTATAGGGATCACATTGCCATAACTCCCTGTCAGCTATTCTTTGTCACACAATCTACCATGCAATCTACCATACAATCTACCATACTATCTTTTTACTTCCTACATACCCCGCAGAAATACGATTTCCCACTGAAAAACGATTGATATTGATTGAATTAACTGACCAATTATAGTCCTAGAACCGAAATACAACCTACAATTTGATGTTGAATCAAATCCTGCCACCCAATCTCATCAATCCTGCGACCGTGACCAAGATGGAGCGGTTGGCCCTGATGCCTGCATACGCTCATGGTCCTGCGATTTCAATTGCTATCGCATTCGAGTCCTCGGCGGTGAAACGATTGAACCAGTACTCGAGGCAACTCGCCGGCGGCGGCGGGGATTCATGGGTATAGTCTCATTGTTACCCTCATGGCCCTCTTGGCCCTCTTGGCCCTCTTTGCCCTCCTGGCTAATCTCCCGGCCAATCTCCTGGTCAATCTCCTGGGTAACCTCATGTGGTTGCCGAAATCCAAAGATCTCTGATGGAGACGGAAGGTCAAAATCCATCTTCTTCTGGCTGAGGGTCTGGTGCCTCTTGCTTAATACATACTGGTGAACCTTTCGCCGCCGAGGCTTGCGGGTCTTTAGCTTTGGCTTTGGATCTTGCTCCGCTCTTATATCTTGATCAGATCGCACGATAATAACGTTGATTTGGTGCTCATAGCCCTTCATAGCGAAACGTCTCATGATATCTTTACTATCCTGGCGGCTAGTATTATCATATGGGAAGAAGACCGGCCGCTGTTTCTTGATGGGGTTCGCAAGCCTAAACTGATCGCTTTCCTGCCTCTGGAATGAGCAGATACTAATGTCAAGGGCAGGAAGAAGGTCCTTCTCAATGAAATCCTCAATACTCGGGTTCGTACGTGGAATGAATGTATGCGAAGCTGAGTGTAACTCCTCGAGATATTTCATATCCGAACAGTGCCAAATATAGAATCCGATCTCCACAAAGATTTGAGTATCACCAATTGGGCGATTCTGCGAAGAAACCTTCGCTTTTGGCCAGGTTCCAATTCGCTGCCGACCAATTAAACCACCCTGGATTCGCTGTGTGCGGATTTCGCTGGTTGCCCCGGGACGCCAGTAAGAGCGCGAGAAGAGCTCTTATCATCGAATTGAGTAGGCTTTGGTAACCAGGAGGATTGTGTATACTGTACAATTGGTGCAATTGGGGTAGTAGAAGATGATTGAGAAGCTGGGGGATGGAGGTGGAGATGAATCCCCTGTCATATCAATAACCTCGATATATCCTCGAGGATAGGAAGCCATATTGAATATAGAGATATTAAAGAGGGTATTACATCTCTTTTAAAATCGATTTGGACTATATAATAAGAAGATGCGGTGAAAGGAATCCCTCGTATCATTTTAATATAGACCAAAGCTTAATTCTATATATATGATAGAAAGTACAATTCACACTGCATTACATACTATATATATAAATCTCACTGCATTATCTATACAAATCACACTACATTGCATACTATATACGAATCTCACGATTACTACAGCCCTTCTTTCCAGTTCTCCCAATTTCCCTGTGTTGGCCTCTCGCAGATTTGTAGAATTGGTGAATTACCCGATTGCCCATGTAAGATTGCCCGCTGCCTAAGCTCAATATAGATTGATTTATATGGCTGAGCGAAATAGTCTCGTGGCGGAGGTTTTAATGGATTAAAACCCATCTCATCTAGTTGGTGCATACACCATACTAGTGTTTCTTGTGGAAGATACTCATTTGCATTCCAATCGGCTATATCCTGCCGTAAGGTCCCAAGAAGAGTAGGGTCTGCTAATTGCTTTAGGTCTTGCCTAGATTGGTTATAGAGAACAATTGGCTTTCCCGCAACTACCCATGGGTGCTTTGGTTGCTTGCGAATTCGATGGCGATTCCATGTGCATACATAGGAACTGATAGACGATCGTAACATCGGCATGAAAATCGCAAGAAGAGCAATCTGATCAGGAAGGCTTGTAATTGAGAAGAGACCCTCATCTCGAAGGGCTGCAAAGTAATTCTATTTTAGATTAGAAAGGATTTCACCTTAGTTATATAGGGGTTTACTACTTACTCGCCATATAAAGACGCTTGATCGTGAGAGCTGCGCCCACCAGGCCTCAATGCGAGTATTCTCAGTACTTTTGCCATATGAATAACAATCTGCATGTGGGATATCTGGATTAGCCACACGGCGAAGTGCCCAATGGGCGTCACCAAGATAGATTGTCTCTCCACCAAGATCAGTGCGAAGGATTTGTGGTAGATATCCAAAGGTTGATACTGCATCAATATATTGCTTATAAACGCTGATTGCACTCCTAGTAGAAAGACCAATATAGACCCAGAGGATATATCTCGAGTATCCATCAATTGCGGCATATATCTCAATACCATAAAGCGATAGTTTCATGTAGCCATCCATATGCCATACATGATTTGGACCAGGTGAGCGATATGCTTGGCGCTGGAGATCTAGTATCCTGCGGCGAAGCGCATCAGGGCGCTCATCTCGATAGATAGAGAACACTCGGTCTCTATATAAATTAGTATGTAAATCAGAATAGATAGGCGCTTGCGCTTACCGCGGAAAGACGCCCCTTTCGGCGAGGTATCTGTGCCTTACTGCCCACCCCGACCGCTCCGCGACCCGCTCCACGGAAGCGGTTTGGGTGGGCAGTTGCAGTAAGGCACGGATACCTCTCCATTTCTTCGACAAAGAATGATCGGACAGTTTTATTGTGAAATCCAGGCAAATATACCGTCACTAACAGTATATTGGTGTAGCACCATGTATTGATCAATAAGTGATTTGTAAGTGATTTGTAAGGCATTAAGATAATACCATTTGACTGATCATGCTCATTTTATTGTAGCAAGTGTGTTTGCTACGTCAGTCAGGTGGCAAGTGTTGAACGTAGAGCTACGTAATGAAGGGAGAAAGTGCCGAGATGTGTAGAGAGCCAAGTTGGAGACTAGATGACGAGGTCTATCTAGGCTACGTGCAAACCTGGCAAACCTACCAAAAAACACTTACAACACCAGCAAGTGGCTCTGGGGGAGAGAGGCTTTTCAACCCTGCTCGCGATATATGCCATTATCGCCGGGGCTCACTGAGAACTCATGTTACGGTTTGAGGACATTTGGGACGAACAGGTAAGTTGGGTTGTTTGTGTGGATATTTGAAGGGAGGCATGAGTCTCCGGATTTGGAAGTTTGATAGCATCAGATGCCTAAGGCCGACACTAGCTATAAAGGCAGTGTTCGGCCACCCCTCACCATCTTTTCCTTCAAGGCTTGGTAGAATAGGATATTCTGCTTCATGGCCTTCCAGAAGACTAGAGGTGTTGATTGGACAGTACCTGAGAGATATAAGGTTACTATAAACAAAGGTAAAGTATACGATAACAGGGAGAGTGTTATGATATTCTGTTCTGAGGCTATTCGCAGATTAGTGCCTCAGGCTCCAGGGGCGCAGGGGCCCCGCTAAGACGGTGACCTTTCGGTGGTCCGTCGACACCGTCTCGGTGGATTAGCTGAAGGGAAACCCTGCTTGCAGGCCACGTCAACTGGTTACACAACCTTTCAGTTCAGGAGGCCCGTCCGTATGGCATTCCCTGATCTGTGTGAGAAGACTGTATATAAATTGGTGCTGTGAGGAATAAGTCTTGAACTCCTCAAGAAACAGTCTTGTCACAAATTTGACTTGGTGCTTTTCATCCTTACCTGATCAACAGGCCCTCTACCCTGCAAGTAGATATATCTTTACAGAGAGATATTAACTTACTATTTACAAGATACCTTGTACGTTCACCTGGAGTGGTTGGTCTCGACTGGAGAGAGGTAGCAGGTCTCAGAAGTATTTTAATATCAAAAGACATCAATCACTAGTTGACTTGGCAGTTGATGTTGACTATGCCTCTGCGTAGCGCTGCTGGCAAGGCCGGATATAAGTCTCGAGGGATTGCTTATACTGCGGTTCCCAGTATTTCTCCCACTCTGGCGTCAAGAAGAAATCTAGCTTATTTCGTGGGCCTAAGATAGTTCCAATTGCATCGAGGTCGCCAGGAATATCGCCAGTCTTATAATACTCAGCAAGTTTATCGCGCCCGTGCTCGGTAGCTGGCTTCATTACCTTCTTCCAACCCACTTTCTTTCGTGCTAGTTGCGACTTTGCTCTATCAATATGAGTGTGTAGGGATTACTGTTGGTATCACCAGCTAGGTACTGTGTACACAGTTAACTGGACAGTTTATGCTTGCAAGCAAAAGTTGATTGATTCGTGTATGATAGATGTTGTCACTTCCAGGTCATGGTCCAATGTCCCTGAATCCATACGGCGGGAGCCGCAGCTTAGCAAGATTACGTACAACGTGTCTTTGCTTATTCTGACGGGAGGATATGTCCCGACACTGGCAACTTTCTTTTGTGCAAAGGCCAATGCCCTCAAGTAGGAGATGAACGAACAAAACGAATGAACAAAAAGGAACTATCAAAACGAACGAATAAAAGGAATGATCAAAAAGAACGAACCAAAAAGTGAACTCCGACTGTGCCTTGTTGCACATGTAGATCTCGCTATACTATTCTATTTTCTCTCCACCCATCCCTCAACTCGAACTCGTAAGGTGTTTGTGTTGATGAACTTCTCCAATGCCTTGTTGGGGTCTGCTTTGGTCATTGCATCCGCTGGGATTTCGCTCCAGTTGATCCACCTTATTTCCATTGACTCTCTTCGCTCGTATGACTGGCGAAGTGCCAGAATATCGATATGAGGCGCTTCTCCTGGGTGGTTCCGAGCTTGACAAGGCATTCGTAAAGAGAGTATGAGTCCGTGCATACGATGGTAGGGATCTTCCCAAAACCAAGTTGGTCCATGATCATCTTGATTGTTGAGCCGATTGCAATTGCCATGTCGACACCTGCTACCATCCCGTAGATTTCCGATGCCAGAACGCTTCTGGTAACTCCCTTGCTCTTGGTTGAGCTCCAATGGATCAGGTTTCCAGTGATCTCAAATTCCTCATCCTGTGTGGACTCGTTTGCGAGGATGATCTCATATCCAATCTGGGAGCTGAAATCTTTGTTGTTCGCGAATGACCCATCGACGCAGGTCTATCGCGACATATCTGATACCTCTCTCCAGGCTCTTCATTTGCCATTTGATGCGTTTATTCAACGCATCGACGTCGGCTTCCGTAGGGTCCTGGTGTTGGGCGGCAACGGATAGGTCGAATGCAGCCTCCGGCTGGCAGATCGTTGCAATGTAGGCTTGGATACCGAGTCGTGATTTCTCGAAAGGCGTACCCGTAGCTTTGCCCTTGATTTCATTGGCCAAACGCGAATTGAAGATGCATATACCAGTGTGCTTGACTGGGTCGTAATGTACGAAGTCGAACACACCTCTGGCTATCAGCCCTTCAATCTCCTCGTTCCGAGATTGATCAAATGGCAATCCAGGGGTCGTGATGACACCTTCATTCCTTAACTTGATGGACAGTTCCATATCGGCTCGTTCTTTGTTCGTCATAAGTGCCATTGTAACGTCTTGTCCTTCCCAGATAGCGTTGATGAATTGATCCTCGAGATCTTGATGATGACCAGGATTTCGTCGGGTGCTCCGCCGCACGGTTGTTTGCGGCTTCGGTTTATTTTTCGATCGTGGTGGTCGTCCTCGGCCTCGCCGTTGGATTCCGACTAGTTTATCGGGTTCGTTAACTTGTTTCGAATCGACAGTCTCGTCCACTTGGTCATCCTCTGCCCTAATACAACGTTGTCCTCCCTCTCCCTCTAGGAGCTCTTCTCTGTAGTAGGGCTTAACAACAGTTGATCGGAATTTTGTAGGACCATGTGGCATATTCACGGTGTAAGTCTCTCCATCCATCGCTAAGAGTTTGTATGGGCCCTTCCATCCGCCTTTCTCGCGCCAGACTCGAACATCTGATTGCAATGGTAGGTCCAACGTGGCGGTAATATTCGGGCCGTTGCGCATGGCAAGAGCGTCATTCACCTGGCGTTCCGCATGTAGGCGACGGACATCTTTAGTCGCAGCACGGATGGCCTCAGCTCTCTTGACTACCGAAGGTGATGGTGGGCCCATCTTGGTCATTCTCGGGTATGCCCGAAGACAAGCAGCGTTGGGGCAATCCCATCTGGTCCGGCAGAGTCGTTGACAGCTTTCACAGCCATCTGCAGGATCATCTCTCTGTCGATATTCTCATCTCTAAGCTCTTCCCTGAGAATCTCATAACCACGGCGTAGTGGTGCATGGTGTCGTTCCACCTTCCCCACACTATTGTGAGCTTCCACGGGGACCTCCTTGACCTTGATCGACATCGACGATGCAAGCTGCTTGAACTCGGTAGATGTGAAGTTCTTCCCCGCATCGTGCACAACGTAGTCCGGGGGTCCCTGGTAGGTATAGATCCAGCACGAACGAAGTGTGTCCCAAGCATTGCGTGCAGACATCTCTCTCAGGAATCTCGCAGCACCAAATGATGTGGCTGCATCCATGACCTGCAAAACGGGCTTTCCTTCGAGATACAGGATATCGACGATAACCGAGTAGTTGAACTCGTAGTCATCTTTCAAAGTGAATTTAAATCGCCCTGGGGATTTACCTTTCATCTGGCAATGGTGGCAGAATTTCGTGAGGTAGTCGATGCATTGCGAATCCACGTCATGCCCGGCGCGTTGAAGGACCCGGGTTAGTCTCCGCACTGATGGGTGTCCGAAACGTCGGTGGAGTTGTCGTAGCTCTGATTCAGTAAGGTGACTCCATGCTGCGATCTCCTCCAGATTGTGTAGCAACATCCATGCGTGTCCCCATTTACGTAATATGGGCACTCTCTTGTCTCCTCGCTCAAGCACGTTCTTCTTGTTTCGAAGCTCCACTCCTATAGCATCAATATGCTTAAGGCAGAAGAGAAACGGTGTGTTCGTAGGAAGGACATGAAACGTAATAGTGCCAATCGGGGTATCGACTTTGGCAGTCCCCAAGAAGACTTTTGGATCTCCGTCTCCAAATTTGATCTTATGTTCCCCAGCCCGGGAGGTATTAAGTCTGACCTTGCGGTCCAGTTTGCATAATGCCTTGAATTGAGGTTCACCAGCGGACGAAACTCCAGAGGCTCCAGTATCCGCCATGATGCCTTGGAAAGTGTCAGATGAATACCGGTTGTCGAGTGTGAACACTTCAATGGCCAGTCCGTTGGCTTGTCGCTGCTGGAAAATGTCGTCTTTAGTGAAAAAGCGGTATGCTGACTGGTCGTTTAGGATGGATATCATTCTGATTCCGTCGACTTCTCCGAGCTCTGTCAAGAACCCCTCGTGCCCGTCCTCCTCGATAGTCATGTCTGCGAGCATCAGGGTTGATTCATGCCTATCGCTGCTGTCCAGCACTTCTGTCTCCTCTTCTCCTTCAAAGTCGCTAAGGAACATCTGGAAATCCTGTGGGGTGGTCGCTTGGCCCGTGGTGAAGTAGTGTTGCTGGCGGAAGTTGTCGAGTGATTGTCTCCGTTCCTCCCCGGTATGATTCTTCGACCAGCCCCCTGGTCTTCCACAGACATAGCATCTCCCTTGGCGGGACACTTGATTGCCTCGTCGACTTCCACGGTAGCCTCCTCGTGGTCCTGATCCACGAAAGGGAGTGAGTTCACGGTTGTTACCGTATCCATAGCTTCCTCTGCGCTGGCTATAACCCCCGCGGTTCTATCCACGAGCTCTCCCTCCGTATATGCGGTCGGTCCAATGTTGATCGTGCACCTCGTCCTCCTCATGAGCTTGAAATTGCCCCGACTGTGGTGAAAAGTCGCATTGGCAACTGCTGGCCGTAGTTCCGCTTGTACTCCCTCCAGAGTGCTCGCCGGCCTGTGTAAGGAAAATTTGCATTCCTCAACACCTCTACAGGCATTTATGGTTTGTTCCCGTAGGGTCGTCTCCGAGCGGTGTTCGGGGGCAAATCCTGGCTGGATCTTCTCGAGTGTTTCTAAGAGGATCTCGAGGCACTCCGAGCGCGATTTCTCCGGATTTTGAGCAATAATCCTCGGAAAGGTAGTCTCTCTCCATTCAGTGATAGATCTTTGACGGTTTTCTTCTGTGTAGAAGTGCGCCCCCATCATCCCTACCATTGCGGGAAAATCTCTTGCCTTTCCCTTGATCCGTGTGAAGTAAAATTTCTCCGCTCTGCCCTTGAGCATAAGGAAGAATGCGATGTGGAACTGATGCTCCTGCAGGCCGACCCTGCCACAGACGTCGTGGAACTTGACTAACTTTGTGTTGAAGTCATTATACAGTCCTCCGCCATACTTGTCGTCCGTGTTGCTGTACTACCTCGTTACTGCTTCAATCATTCTCGGTAACGACATGTCCGGGGAATTTTGTTGGGATCTACCGTAATCGGATTGTTGCTGTATGTGGTTGTCAATATAGGCTGTATCGAGCGTGACGGATCTCGCTTCTTCCCATGTCTGGTCGCTTCGTTCGATATGTGGTTTCTCGACATTCGTTCGTCTGGGTTGAGGATTTGGTGGGTTCACCGAAGTTGCTCGTGCTGCTGGGGCATTTGGACGGATGGTCGGTGATTGGCCGCGTGCAGGGTTCCATCTGGAGTTAAAGTTGTCTGGGTGCTCCTTCAGATGGGCCTCGATGTCTTCTTTGGTCCATTCGTGTTGAGTGTCTTCCTGGAGACAGTCATATAATCCTTTCGCGTATGATACACCTATAGCGATCTTGATCCATACTCCGTGGGTTGTCAAATGGAGTCGAAGCATCTTCAATGCGGTTTTGCTTGCCACCTTGAATGTGTCCAGAGTCCATCCATTGAATTCCTCGCGAAAATCGTTCCATAGGGCACGGCCAGTAATGCCCATCATTTTCCATGCCCGCAATACACAAGTTATATGGCCGTTTAGTATTCCTTCCGTCTGGTTCTTCTCATCGAGTGTATCGACGGATTTCCCCCATGTCTTCTCTTCGATGGGTACGGGAGGTTGTCCGGGATTGGCAGCATGTTGTTCAGGCGAAGATAACTGTGGATGAACTGGATTGAAGAAATTAGTATGTTGGGTTGCGTGTCGTGACGGTACTGCAACTGTTTCCCGTTAACACCTTGTTCGCGTGGTGGACGCAGATCTTCGTTGCGGTTTCAACTGTAGATCCTTTGGAAATCCTCCGTGTCTCAAAGGTACTGCATCCGTTTTGCAGTGAGATACTTTGATATCCTTTAGGGTACCTTCCGCAATGAGGGTACTGCAACCGTTTCCCCGTTCCCTTGCGGTCAATGCCTCTTCCAGGTCGTGTAAACCGAGCTGTTCTGTGGTTGTAATCAACCACTGATCAGTGTTGGTCTTACCAGCTAGGTACCGTGTACACAGTTAAGTGGACAGCGTGTATGCTCCAAAAGCAGAAAGTAAATTTGATTGATGTATGATAGATGTTCTCTCTTCCAGGTCATGGTCCAATGCCCCTGAATCCATACGGCGGGAGCCGCAGCTTAGCAAGATTACGTACAACGTGTCTTTGCTTATTCTGACGGGAGGATATGTCCCGACAAGGAATAGTATAGTATAAATTTTGAACTTCATGAGCACCGTCTAATTGTTGGCTGTAGACTATTTTCCTCCTTGGGCCATTGACCAACCAGCCATACAACAGCTTGGTAACCGCGGCCCTCCGTATCAGCCATCAACTAGCGGCCGAGAAGCCCGATAAACTAGTCGTGGGGTGGGACGATATCATTAATTAGCGCGAAAGAGTCTTCTGGGTTGCGTTCTGATTAGATCGAGAGTACGTTCTACGCCACCGTATCCTTTCACCGCATCACTCAAGTTCTCTAGAATTACTTTACGATTTGGCAGCCCTTTAGGGTTGAGCGACGAAGATATGAATATCGATTTCCCTTCCCGGCCGTCATGTGATAGTTTCGGTGTGTCATCTGCAGAGCACCTGGAAAAGTTTGACGTGGTCAAGACGTACTGCAAGCTCTCAATAATCAAGGGTGAAGTCTACAAACATCTGTACTCTGCGACCCCCGCTGGACAGACGGTGGGAGATCTCACCGGCTCGGATTCCATGTTAGGCCAAAGCTTCAGGAGTGGAAAGAGAGTGTTCCTAAAAGTATTGGCCTGAAGTTCAAAGGATACCTTTGTTTCTCGAGCCATTGGAGGCTGTGATTCTTCTGGGTCTACACCTTTCCTACTCGAACTGCTTGATCTCTTTCCATCGCGTGGCAGTATCACAGACATTCAACATAAATATGGAACTCGATCGATCCTATAGCTGCAGCCTTATTCCTGGGGATGCCGCTCTGATTTCTGGTACTCTGTTTCAGGATGCTGCTAGGGAATCGATCCGGATGATTAAATATATGCCAAAGGGTAATCCTTCTATTGTGGGGTATACCTGTCGCACCAGGATTGACACAAAAGCATTTCCTTTCGTCATATACTAATCTGTTTTGTAGCATACTCATCCATTATCTCATTGTGGCGTCATCCACTCTGTCAGCCAGCATTATCAATAACCATCATTCATCCTCTCAAGCTTGGGATATAAATCCTATCGCCCAGGTGGAAACTTTTATATTATCTCTGACCTTGGGTGCGCCTAACGAAGGAGTGCAGAGACTCGTCAACCATTGCGCTAAATATTGATCATTAGCTGAGTCTGCTATTCATCTATCCAGGGCGATTGGATTATGCAATCCTCACGATAGGCTTCATGGACACCAGGTCAACGTTCCATTACTCTGATATGACTCTGAGCATAATAAATAAGGAAGGAAAAATCTCATATCCAGCTAGAGTCCGCTGGTCTACTCCTCGGCGTTTTACAAATGACTACAGTATATCGGTCCATACTGCCGAACTAGTTGGCCTAATCTTTCTCACAGCCTACCACTGCTGGTCCAGGTGACATTCGAACCGTTTGACAATTCTTCTATTACGCAACTGGTGAAGCACAGTCCGGACCTACGTTTCTGCCAAATCTGCTTGTCTTTGAGTTATGATTTCACACCGAGTTGAAAATCACTAGCTAGAATTGGGTTCAATTAGTGCGAATCCAGCATTCTTGGGAACCTGTTCGGAGCGAACGTCAAGTCAATACCCTCTCAGTATGTATCGATATTATCGAGCAGAATTGGATTGCAGGATTGGATTGACGAAACCAATTTAACTCCAGCACATATTCGCTACATGACCAGTATGCAAGTCCGTAGGACACTAAATTTCTTTTGATATTCGAGAGTATATATATTAGCTTGTCAACTAGGTAAGGAGATAACCAAGAAGTGGATCTGCATAGGATTGAACCGACTAGTGCAACTAAGGTCAACTTAAGATTAGAGCTTACAGAGGGATACTAACAATGGTTGGGCGCCACCCTTATGAGTAGTGGCTCATAATGGACAATTACATTTTACGACTAAATAGGCAGCATCCTTGCTTACCACAGCTACCATGCCACATAGTGGCACTATCTCCATTATTCGAACCGTGAAATATACGTAAATAACTGATAGCTAGGATGCATTGGAAGCGTCTTCTTCTTCCTCCAGAAAGGAGTCATTGGTATAGCCTCGAACGGAATGGCGCGATCTCTTTGACTAAGCTTTAGCCCCTCGGTAGAACTGGAGTGGTCATGGATGGGAGGCTTTAAACTGTAACCAGTAGTGGCGCTGATCTCATATAACTGCTCGGTCACCAGAGACGACTGAAATACGGTGTGGACTACTCTCTGGGGAGGACTGCTTAGAGGTGAATTACGTTATACAACGTCGTATCGTTGCGTCAACCTCCGCGCCGGGGTGGATACAAATGTTAGCTTATTGAAGAAATGATATGACTTCGTTTCCACGTAGGGTTTCTGTTTTTTCAAACCCTTTTTCGTTAATAGGTTACACAAACACTAACTATTTGCAGTGACATGACCTAACAACCTATTTAGGATCGCTGTTCCAATTTGCCGATGGTAGCTGTGCCTAGTTGATCCATTTTCTAGGAGAAAATATGGTGAGGCAGCTGGTTGAAGTACCTCCTTGGGTTGCTTTGCTTAATCTGTTGCAGCGTCGAGACTCTTCAACACCGCGTAAACCGCCTTGATATAATCCGCAGATCGGTCATTTCCAATGATCCCCATCCCCATCCGGTTCATAGTGTAGGTAAATGTTACCTGTCAACCCCAATGGGTTGCTACTCGTACCAAAACAAGGATGAACATCACAACAAATTGCGTTCCAGCTGATGCAACACTTTTGTATGGCGAATCCCAGCCATTCATGTTGTCATCAGGCACCAGGATTTTCAACATCCGTGGACCTCCGTTATACTGTAAGTTCATGGGTATTTCAACCCCCATGAGCGCCCTCATTTTATGTTCTTCAATCAATCAATCATACACTAAATTTCTCCCCTTTTGATTCCGTTGCTCTGATTGGCCTATTTCCAAGTACTCCGTAGCTGTCACATAGTTGATATTACCTTCTGGTCCAAATCCATCAGCGCAATGGAACCACCCCAGCCACCCCAGAAACAAACTTTCCCAGAAGGCAACCCAATCTAGCGCCTGTGGCGCCTCTGTGCTCCCTAAACCAAATCCAATCCCCATCCTCAACGGGATCCCGAGCACCAAATCCGGTCCATTTGCCTGCTCCTGAAAAATCAAGTCCACTGTCTCGGGCTTCAGGAACCTCTTTCTATCGACTTCACCGCGCAGGGTAATTATCGTCAAAATGCGATTGACGGCGCGCGCATTCGCAAACCCACCCATGGACCCAATGCCGCAGTGGCGAAACTCTGGCATCGCACTATCTGTTGCCTGGAAAGCACTGCCACGAAACGCACGGGCAAGGATACTCTCCACACCCGCAGCTTGGACTAATTCTGCGGGCACCGGCGGGGGAGGCACTACCTCCCCAATGCGCGACTAGTGGCTATCGTCGGTGAAGCCAAGGTGGAAGTCCGCATTGCGGGGAACGGAAAGTTCCTCGTGGATGAATTGCGGGAGGGGCTTTCCGGATACCCGGTGGACGAGCTCTCCCAGGAGCAGACCCTGACTGACAGCATGATAGCCTGATGCTGTCCCGGGCGTCCACCAGGGCTTCTGCGAGACGAGCCTCTCTGTCGCACTTTGGATATCGTATACTTCCTGGACGGTAATGGGGGGGTCCCAAGAGGGGAGGCCCGAGGTATGGCTGAGACAATGCCGGACAAGGATCGCTCTTTTATCCTCTGTGTCAAAAGCGGGCCAGTACTTTGCAATGGGGGCGTTGGGGTCCAGCAGGCCACGGTCAATGAGGAGGAGGGTTGCAAGGGCGGTGATGGTCTTGCTGGTGGACCAGACTGGGATGATTGTGTCACTCGTCCAGGGCAGTGTGCGGGCCGGACTGGCATATCCGCCCCAGATATCGACAACGGGTTGGCCGTCGATGGAGACGCAGATGGAGGCACCAAGCTCTTCGCCCGAACTCAGATGTTCGGCGAAGATGGCAAGCAGAGAGGAGAATCTGGGGTTGCAATGGCCTTGGACGGACGCCATGGCGGTGTTTGCTCACGTTGTATGAGAGTATAGAGAATGAAAGTGGACGGGTTTATGATTTCTCCAATCTTACAAGGAAGGCCGACGATAAGAAGCATCTAAATATTCTATACCTTGGTAAGATTGGGATGACCTCGGTTATGATTCAGGGCCGGGATATACGAAACCGATTATCGGAGACGAGTTAGTGAGGTGTGGAGTAGCAAATACAAAGGCTCGCAATATCTGGTAATCACAAGGTCAGTTCAACAATGATCCTCGATATAGGAATACCCCGCTTTCTTATCACAGCATATCCCATTGTTACTAGCTCATTCTCATCCGACTGCTGGTCGAGGCGTCAGAAACTATTATATCCAGGGGCTGATATTCACACCCACAAGTAGGACTATAACCCATGTTAGTCTTTGCAAAAGAAACTCACACGTATGGTACTGTGTGGGGATGTTCAATTCAATATTCTCTGTCTCTCACTCCTTGCGCTATTCAAATCGTTTCCAGGCTGCCGCGCAGGGTCATCAGTTTATTTCACCATAGACGCAATCTGAGTACTTTCTAAAGCATGCAGAAAACAGTGTCGAGAAGCCAGTTATAAAACCGCATAATTCTCCCACCCCTCCGTGTCCGCCTTGCTCGTAAGATAGAGAGAAAGAGAGAGACTTACCAGGCTGGTTCCGGGCCGACGTGGTTAATTAAGGACGGTAGTTAGAAAACTTGAAACGCAAGAATTAAATAGAAGACTAAGAGCAGTTATGCGTACAGTCAACTCCCGCTTATGGCACACCCCACCATTCAACAGAATTTGCCTGCCATAGGTGAATTGTGCTTAAGTTAACTAACTATTTTGATGGGATGACTAATTTGGATATATTGATCGACATACGGAGTACATTAATTCCTAATTAGGAAGTTATCCAATGACATGACTGTAGGTGTATCGCTACCCACATCCACACGAAACCGGTTGATTAAGCTCTGGTATAGAGGCATTAATTCAAGCGGTTCTGGTGCTGGCGTACTTTGCGTCTGATCAGTGCTGCGACTAACGATAGTGCTCTTAATAAAGCAGGTCTGTATAGTCTGATCAAGAACATTATTTCGCTAGGCCTAGGTAACCTAGCGGAGGGTATAATTGAGGCTCATTTTCATGTTCAGATTAAGGTTCCGGTCAAGGATATTAATCATCCATATCATCCATTTCCTCCGATAATGGTGCTTTAGGTTCTGGATGATTCCTTGATCTAGTGGCTGATAAACTGACGTCGCATTTGCCGGGAAAAAGAGAACCTTGATATTAGATGGTGGCGGAGCATATTCAAGCGCGCATAGATGCGCGCTGAAATTATCTAGCAATAGCAAAACGCATCGTTGCTTGCCAATATGCTTATAAAACGCGCGAAGCCATTCTCCCATAATACCACTGCGCATCCATGCTTTCTTATTCCAGCGCCAGGTACATCCAATTGCCCAGATATTTGCCCCCCGAAGAGCGCGTGGTGTCTTTGCTGTACCAATCAGCTATAGAGGCATTCGGTCCGAACCAGTAGCATCCGTCGAAACTACTACAGTGATTCGGGCCCTTTCTCTCTTTTGACTAGCCTAACCATCGGTTGATAGGCCACCGTTTGGCATACGGTGCCAGTAAAGCCTAGTTTTATCCATATTATATATATCCTCCGGTCGATATTGATCGCAGATCGCCTGAATAGGTTTTATCTCGTCATGTATCGAGGTTTGGGCCGATGCAGATTCACCGTGGAAGGTATGATAACTGAGGGAATGACGTTGCTTAAACTGAGTAAGCCACCCGTCCGAGAAAAGGGGCACAGGGTGTTCAGCATATTCGGGTATTTTCTTCCAATACTCGATAGCTTTAAGCCGAAGTAGCGGGCCTGTTATAGGAAAGCCGGCATCCTAGTGTCGTTGCTGCCATTCAAAGAGAGCTTGGTCTAATATAGGCTAATGCAATGTTGATGAGCGCATATTTAGACTAGCTGAGCCAGTATAAGATCCTGGTATTTGGATGAAAGAATCTTTGAGACAGTAGCCTGATCCATAAGGCGCCCAAACTGGGACCGAAACCACTCAACGCATGCTCGCTGAGAAGATGTCGGGTGTGTTTCGGATGCGTAGACGCGTAGAGCCTGTTTCTGAGCGTCAGATATGCCCTTCCTCGCTCGTCTTATGGTAGGCATCTTGGCCGAAAGGGCGACTGAGTTTTGCATTGTGATTGGTCGAGTTGTATGACTAAGCAGATATAGGAGAGAAAAATTGTCTGCCATAACCGAGATGTGCCATAAGTGGTCTATTTATATGGGAAAAGGGGGAAAGTGGGTCTGTCCACGAAAATTCAGTGCCATAACCCGATGTGTGCTAGTTCTGGGTGTGCCATAAGCGGGAGTTGACTATAGTCATCCGTCTACCTCTGTATTTCTTATGTTGTGCCTAGGGCAATGGTTGAAGAATCGCCGTCGCGTTGATGTTCTGGGGTATATGTATGTCAATCAGTAGAGGCCGGGTATCCCGCCCATTTCCTAATCCTTATAACGGTACGGAGTACAGTTAATGATCACCTCCTACTGGCTCCTCATCCTGTGTTCCAATGACATGTCAAACATAGCTTCGGTGGTAGGCCAATTCGAAAGACTTTCGCTACTGAGCACCTCTCCGTCTTGAAACACTCGATCGTTAAGTAAAGCGGCATAGTGCCCCGGCTCTGAATCTCCTATGGAGAAGTATTTGTCTCATAGTAAGGGCGTCCCCCGTCCTGGAGATTCTGCCCCTTAGGTGAATCCAGACCACGAGTTCATGGCCGAACAAGACTAGCCCGATACGGAGACCCC
The DNA here is from genome assembly GCA_022985105.1 of Penicillium ochrochloron. NCBI lineage: Eukaryota > Fungi > Ascomycota > Eurotiomycetes > Eurotiales > Aspergillaceae > Penicillium > Penicillium ochrochloron. The sequence continues at coordinate 27,631 of JAAVMA010000079.1, forward strand.
CGATAAGGAGACCGTGGGCAACCTGCCCCTTACGAGTTCTCACCTGGGATAGCATCGGATGTAGAATTTTCGGTAAGGCTATTAAACTTTCCCCTGGAATATAGGGAACTTCTGCGGGGCCCAGTGCCGAAAACAAGCATGAAATAATAATACTTTCACCCTACGCTCTGCAACGGAACACCTGTGATGCAGATAAAGGAGCCGATAGCAGTATGTATCAGTGGCTCGACTCGGGCCTCGGCAGTATTTTCTTTTGCTAAGAGAACTTAGCCCAAGCAGTCGGCAGTAAATTTCACCCACAACATGGCTTACTATCTAATATGCCAGACTACGATAATTTCACCTTTAGGGCGTTTTTCACAGACCAAATGAAGCTATCTTCCGAAACCTGAAAGCGGAGTTTGATCTTTATGAGTTTTTATAAATACTTCTACCTTGACTTCCCTCATCTCGCTTCAATAATTCTCCATCGATCAGAGCCTATGTCTGGCAGCTTTCCAGTTAAAGGAAGGATCGTGGTCATCACAGGTGGCGGTTCTGGTGCGAGAGCTATCCCTCAGAAAGAAGGATCATTGGGTTTTTCTTAATAGTTTGCTATATAGGGATCAGCCTGGAATTTGCCCGCTTAGTACACGCAGAGGGTGCAAAAGTCTTGATTGCCGATATAGCCCTCACTAATGATGGCAAAGCCTTCGTTGAGACAACAAAAAACGTCCATTATCAGAAATGTGATGTCCGCAAATGGAGCGACCTCAATGCTCTCGTCCATGTTTCTCAGGCGGTGTGGAACGATGTCCCTGACATCTACATTGCTGGAGCGGGAATTTTCGAGCCGGTACATTTCAACCTTCATCACCCTCTTCACTTCATCTTCCTTGAACATCTGAAAACTAACTTCAGGATAAGAAATGGTCCAACTTCTGGGAAGACAGCGAAGAGGAGACTTACGGCTCCGTCGAGATAAATCTCAACCATGCCGTGAAGTTAACGAGGATCGCTATCAAAGCACTTTTGTCGAAAAACAAGAAAGGTGTTGTCTGCATTATATCTTCCATCGCAGGGCTAATGGGAACATATGCGTCCCCTTTATACTCCGCAACGAAACATGGCGTTGTGGGATTCGTCAAATCTATGGCGCCTTGTGACCCCTTAGAAGGCATCAAGGTGACTACAATTTGCCCTTGGTAAATCAGAACCTCTACCTTTCTAGTGGAATATCTCCATTAATATGTGGGGTTGTAGTGCCGTCAACACGCCTCTATGGACTGATCAGCCAGATAAAATGGATCAGTATAACTTCGAAGAAGCAGAGGTCGTAACGACTCAAAATGTCGCCGAAACGATGCTAGCGCTTGTCCAGGAAGAGAAGTATCCTGGTGGCACTGTCCTTGAAATCACGGCCTCCGGGACTCGCATTATTCCCGAATGGAATGTGTCCCCGCCTCCATCACAACTCACTGGGGTCATATCAACAGAGCAAATGAATAAGAGCCTCTCTCCAATCAAAGACAAGCTGAACAGTGAACGTCAGGTGAAGCTTTAGCCGGCCTTCACTGTGGGACCTGGGGACTAGTTCTGATGAACTAAGTGGTGATACTTGCCGCTAGGAAGATTCAGCGTCTACCTAATCACCGTCACCGTCTGTATGGCAAACCAGTCAATTGGAACACACCAGTTGTAACATGCTACTATTAGTCGTTCATGAATAGAGGCATTTTTGAGAGTAGGCTGCTACATAGTCCTTCAATCAATTCATTGTTTGGTCCCCACGGGATTAGGGTGTATGCATATCCTAAGATGAATGCCTGTTTTGTTCTACGGGTCCAGTCCACCGGTTTTTCGTAGAACAAGAATTAATCTATCTAGGTGTTGTACGGCTGTAGAAGCCAATATAATGCTTTTTAGGGCTCGCGGATTTTTCTATTCCAAACATAACTTTCTCCCGGCCTTTTGGTGGCATAATTATTACTTTAAGTGTCAAACTAAGAGCTGGCTGATTCAGCGACTACCCACTCCACCCTATGTTTTTGTATGGTAAACCGGGTGAACTCGGGATACTCGCGATGTAACACGCAATATTAGGCTCTTAGGATGAGACGTTCTCAACAGCGATCTCCAGGATAGTTCTTCAATCAACTCATTCAATTGGTTCCCTCAGTACTAGCATGTACGGAAATCCTGCGACCCGTTATTGTCTTAAAGCTTCGATACAGTATACTTATACTGTAAGTTCATGGGTATTTCAACCCCCATGAGCGACCTCATTTTATGTTCTTCAATCAATAAAATCAATCAATCATACACTCAATTTCTCCCCTTTTGATTCCGTTGCCCTGATTGGCCTATTTCCAAGTACTCCGTAGCTGTCACATAGCTGATATTAAACATTTGATACGGTGGATAATAAACTGAAGCGAAATATCAGTAGGGTTTCAACCCATGCAAAGGAAGCGGCGGAAGAACTAGAGATGACGAGCGGCGTATACAGGCCGCGCAACAGCCAATTCAACGTCGAAAAACCAAGCGGCAGGTTAAATTGCTTAGCCAGACTGGTATATTGACTACACGCGAATCAATGAGAGGTTTAACTGGAAACCGCTGGGCAGATAGCTCCTCCTCTTCCTCTTTCTCTCTAGGCTTAATACTTTCATTGAAATACACATGTTGATTTGATCTTGTTCCTGGCACGTAACATGGCCCATTAGTCCTGGAGTGTACGTAGTGCACATTTTGTGTCCGTGGAAGCCTAGGAGTAGATGTTGCAGCCTGCATATCTTTCGGGAAGTTGTGAGGTACAAGTGTGATGGTCGATGCAGCCATTGTACTCACAGTAGCCGCCTTCCTTCGGCCTAGAGTGGCCACCTAATGGGATGATCTGGTAATGGACAGGGTCTGAGGGTTGAGTACGTTCTTGGGGTGGATTATTGATGTTTCGCTTTATCAGGGAGTCGTAGGCGGTCTGGCCCCACTTAAAACGAAAAGCGCAAAAGCCGCGCCGATATCGAAAACGCGTTGGGCACACGCCAATTCAGACCATTACAGTATGCTCGGGCATGGGAAGACGTCACAGCTGAGAATCCGTCTGAAATTTCCCTATTTTTATCGTCAACGCCGGGACAGTTCAATGTGATTTAGCCATAAATAGTGTTCTTTGGGTTAACTGTTGTCTGAAGTGTCGACGGTGTGTTAAAGCTCTCAACGGTAACAAAGTCAATAGAATCTGTTCACTCCGTCATGACAGCATTTACATTTACCGGCTCCCAAAATAGAACAACAGACAGCCGACAAACTTAATACCAGCCATTCTGATCGTCGCGCCACATATGCTCCGCTCCTACGCACAAAAAAGGCCTACATTCGGGGCGACAGTTTGTTAAGACACCGGGAAGTCTTTTCTTTACATTTCCATCCATTTCTTCCGGTATCTGACCAAGGAAAATTCTGGAAGATGTCTCGTTGTCAAGAGAAGCATCAACTTGCGAATTTTCGCCCACTTTCCTCAGTCAATGATACTCGCTGTGGCTAACGTATGCGCAAAGTTCCTATTATATTACTATTGTGGTACTTCGGAATTAAATATGTTCCCCCAGTTACGCCTACTTAGGGATATGAACTCATAAAAACTCGTTTGTCTCAATACGTATGGGTAAAGGTATCTACGTCCCATTCACGACTGAGGGCTATTGAGCTGGGGACGCAATATTGTCTGATTAGCTTCTCTTCAACTTCGGCGGCAAAAATACGAGCGTCAAAAATGACCCTTTGTGCAATGCCCAAGCCTCGCAGGTATTCCTACCCGCACCCGAAAGAGCTTGGATATACCAAACTG
>JAAVMA010000007.1:0-93405 GCA_022985105.1 Penicillium ochrochloron
TGTAAAAATCGCTATATCTAGTTAAATTGATAGATTTTGGTTGAGATAATCGATTTTGAAATATTCGAATGGGTGTAGGTGATCCGGACGGGCGGGTGATCCGGACGGGCGGGAATTACGTTATGGCCATCACTACAGCTTTTCTGCCAAACTTACAAAAAGGTCAGCGTATTTCGGATTTATTTTTCTGAGAATGAAGTCGCTATCATTTGTCTCCTACTATATTAAGACTAGCCAGTGAGCGGGCAAGGCTCCTTATCCAGTAAGCGGCCCGGGAGCATGCCATTGCCTCCGCTGCTTCGTCGGTCAAAAGGCTTAGCCAGTGCCACGAGGGCTAACAGCCTCGTCGCCGTTAGCGTGGCCACAAAACACTTATACAATTCCAACGATTAACTATAGGCGGGCTCGCTAAATAGTTTCTGGCTTAGCCCAAACCCAATTAAGCGAATGGCAACAACAGCACCTCCACTTCATAAGGGGCTTATAATACCGTCTCATTTTTGAACAAGATCTTCCCCCCATCCTGCTATTGAATCCAGATCAAAGTCCGATAATTCTTCTTCTTCGAAACAGCCATACTCGTGGAAATGTTTGATTTTCTCTCCAGCAAGCACGAGCCCAACGGGAGTCCTAGAGATATTGTTGACGATACCTCGAGTCTAGAGAAACTCCCATCAGCTTCCGACAAGATCAATACCGAGAAGAAGAGTCTGGAAGCTAAGATATTCTGCCTTTATCACTTGGCCTGGCTTGGCATCTATCAAGTCCATGACGAGAACGGCCGAGATCACGCTGCTAGATTAGCTGAGCTCTTTGACGGCGCAGGAATGTCTTCCTATGTCGACAACTCCGAACAAGAGCTCAACGATCACTGCAGGAACAATCGAAGAAGATATATCGGGGCGGAGAGCAGTGTCCTAAACCCTCTATGGACAGCTCTGAACAAGAAAGGGCTAATAAGCCTCAAGTTGTTCGAGGGACTGTCAGTCACGTCGCTAGAGGCAGTGATTGAGCTGCTAGAAGCCTACGTGAAGGAGGTTACTACTGTAAATACCTTGTACCAAGTACTTCGGGAGCTCCAGGTGGGGTTTCGAACTCCAACGGAAGGTGACGAACAGGCTGTTCTGAAACAGTTCGTCCCCGTCGCGAATCAGTTTGCTAAACGGCTTCTGCATCTTGATGCAAGATTAAAGGTTCTCGTTTCAGACATGGAGGATGAGTTTTGGAATGAGCATGGGGCAGCTAAGGGGCGGGAGGGGTGGTTAGTGCATTACGCGCTTTTTCCACCGTCATCGGCACGAGCCGGTAGGAAAACGAGCCTTCTGTCTTCCTCAAAAGCTTGATAAAATGGTACACGGTGAGAGGCTAAGGGATCCCAAGATACTGCGGTTCATACTCCTTAAGTTTACCTATAAATTCAGTACACAAAAGCATAGCCCGAATGGTTTTGGTCGATCACATCGAAGGTATTTACTATGGCAGATGCTACGCCGAGGAACTTTTCAGAATCACTTCGTCAAAGCATTTTGAAGTCAATTAAAGACGCCAGAATTCGCTATATAGCGATAAGCAATGCTAATCACGAAACAAATCTTAATGTCAAGACATTCCTTCTAACTTGACTAGAGATAGACACCAAAGGCAGCGTCAAATACTCTGTAGTGAGGCAGCTGAGGGATGGAGGAGGGAAGTTAGTAGATTGCTAACAGTCGCTGGTTTGCTTAGTTCAGGGAGCCTTTCAGTCGTCCCCGTGAGTGTACTGGTACAACAAGGGGTGCAAAATCAGGTACTAGTACTACGTATAGTCATGACGCGTATTTTACGCGATTCCATATTGGGGTCGTCCCATCACGTGATTAGGGTTTGGAAGAGCGTCTCTTTGTCTCTATATATGGAAGGCAATAACGGGCGGCACTGTAAGCAACTAATTAAAGTCGAACTCGAGAGTCAAATACGCCCTAGAATACGCCTTAGAACATTATTAGTCTGATTATTGTTTTCCTACTCTTCCAAGCGACCGGAAGACCAGGGACACCTTAATTATGTTAGTGGAGATAAGCTCGTGCGACGTTTCACAAAAGCAGCTCTTGGCAATCTTTAATTCTGATTTGGCTGAAAATTCCAGGGTTACAATGGAACTGTGTGACAATACGAGAACATGGTTGCAACTAAATCTCAACTAAAGTTGATCATGGGTTTCTCCATAATTTAATATTACACTATGCGCACTAGACCGCATTTATGTATGGTCACGTCATCGGCCCCCCCACGAAAAAACCCCTACTGGGTCTAGTGGTGGAGATTATTATCGAGGAGACAGAGAAAAGAGTCTTGCATATGTACGTAGATTAAGATGTAAATGATCATCGGGATTGACACTGGGATAGAGTTGGAGAGTTCATTATTGCAGCAGAAAGTGATCAGCTTGCACGGCAGAGAGGAGACCTTGATAGTACACTACATTATCCAATTTGGGCAGTCGTTGTAACGTTCCCCAAGATGGACCACGCTAGGGCGATCACCACGAGTCGGAGTTTAGTTTTGACCAGAATAATCTTGAGACATGGAATCATTGTAGCTAGTATACCTTCCTACTATAATATTGATGTTCGTCAAGGATGAAGTATAGCGATGTCAGGATACGATCAATCCAGATAATTATCTTACTGTCGCGCCTAAATACAATTAGACTTATTGTTATGCACTACTCCGTGTACACAACGGAATGCATACATAAGCCTAATATCTGTATGTATTTAAGCGGTAGGTTAAAATGTTATTTCATTATTGGGTGAACGCTATGATTCAAGAAGCCGTCCTATCCGGAGCGTATTGCGTATCGAAAGTGCCTCAAAACACAAGATCGGATACAAAGATTAATTACGCTCCGGCCCCGGTCGTCACGGACTTAAGAAAATGGAATGCCGGATATATGTGGAGTATTCCAACGCAATCGCTTTGATTGTCAGCCAAAAAAGCCATTTAAAAAAGAGACAGCGAGAACGAGAGTAAAACCCCCACTCCGTCAGTACTGTAATCAGAAACCAGTCAAACCACACCACTTGCAATCCTCACGAACCACGGTCGGCAAGCCAAATGTCGGCTTGACCCGCAAGGGCCTACTCTATCAGCGGTACAAGTTGATATGCTTAGCGAGCAGTGGAGCCCCGATGTTTAAATTGGCCCACTTAGCAGGATGAAAAAGGACTCAGGCTCGGATGATCGGATACAACTTGACGGCAAGCCCGGAGCACGGAAGTCGCCTTTTTTTTATCGGAAATACCAAACGGACTAACAATTTAGACACTAGATTGGAAACAGAGTCAAGCTAGACGAGGCTGGCTGGCTGGCCTGCCTCGCGGCCCCCTTGATCACCTAATTGATTTTCGGACCAATCGGCACTAGTCATGGGTCAAAGCCCAGAAATACCAAGAATAAGCCTCTGCTGGGTTTATTCCTAATAAGGAAACGAGCGCGGGAGGGACGGGTGTCCTGTCGACAAGTGGGTTCGAAAGGTGATCTCCGCCTTTCTCTTGAGATGCTCGGAATAAATCTGAGCGAGCTTTCAGCCAACAGGGAGGCCGGGGTTTGGGGACTGGAAGCGCCGGGCAAGTCGATAGATCTCGCACATGGTACATCATGTAAGGGAGCAACATGTGGTGATTTTAGGCAGTTTGCTTATTGATTGTGCTGTAATCAACTTATTATTACTAAGTAAGAAAATGAATCGAGACAATAATCCACAAGACTGTCACTTGACTCGCTGCCCCGAGACCTTGTTCAGTTATTTTTGGGAGATCATAGATGGGGGTTGTATTGGTTATTTTCTATTTTGCGTTATGATCTGCCTGCGGCACAGTTCGATCGGCCTTGGGCCCTGGGCGGCCTAATTCAATATGTATGGGCATATCATTTGCATCTGAAACAATAACCCATGCCCGGCTTTACAGGAGACAGGAGACTAGTTATTGCATGCTTCTTGGCCAGTTTTCTTCTTTCGATATCCAGTCTGGTATCCCGATATAAGCTTAGGATGCATCTACAGTAGTGCCATCTTTTCAAGCACATACACACTACACAGGAACCATGTTCTTACAATCTTCCACTTAATTCTCTTATTCTAACATGGTTCGTAGTTAGGATTTGCTTATCCCCAGCTCAAGGAAACTCGTGCGACACTGTCTACTCCATCTACCAGGTCGATGGAAGTTCCAGTCATCACGACGATGACAGGTTACACCAGTCGGCACCATGTGAGACATCTGATGCAGGCCATGCCCGAACCTACCTGGAGCTTGAGTAACGAATCAATGCGGTGATGGCCACTATTAGGCTGTCGTGTTTCTATTCCATATCCCGAGCCAAGCCAAGCATAACCAAGACGTACTGACGCTATATATCCGAGATGCTCTCCAGGCTTCAACGATAACCCGACCGTTATTATCTGCCTGAAATATACATACGTAACCCACCCAGCCAAGTCAGGATCAGCTGCCAGAGACGACCAGCCTCTGAACCCTATTATAGTATTTCCTTGTGCAACCAGATTTTGTTGGCGATACGCTTCTTTCACTGGGCCCTTTAAAGACCGGTCCGTGCACGGAAGCTCATCCTTGAATCGACGAGCTTCGTCGGGTGAGCAGTCACCATAGTATTCTGAAAGCCCATTCATTTACAGCCAATATTTTTGACTTTTCGCTGACAGCCCAGCGCCCTTCGACGTAAGTGTGCTGGATCTTCGGCTAAGCAGTTCCTCGATTGGTCGGTCATGTCTTGGGTTTTTCTTTGTCAAGCTCGGCAGCATCCACATATCGTATTTGGGGTGCGGGCCACTCGCAAGGTAGTTCCAGTTCCATAGAGCCCGCGGGACTGGCAGCGGGAAAATTGTCCATCTGTTAACCTTATCGGTGAGTCAAAGAATGTCAGCGGTTACCGTTTCAGCCTACGATTTACAATTCACTCTGTAAAGGAAACAAAGAACGAATGATGATGCAAGGGAATGAATAGGGAAAGGGGGCTATGTACGCCATATGGAGCTCTGAGTTTCCTTACTTTAAATATACCTCCTTGAAGAGAGCGCTGCCCCCTTTTGTCAAATAGTCAAAGCATAGCCCATCGATTCAGGCTACTATAATTTATGCTATGTACCCATTGAAGATACTTTTGGGCTTTGTTTGCGAAGAACCTAATCCTGAGTACAGTACATACATAAATGTATGTACATGGGCCCCTGGCACGAAGATCCCATTCATATTACGTGGCATCAAAACTTTTCCCTTGTGCATCCCACATAAAACATAATGTTGACATGGATGATCCGCCTAAGAACAGGGGAGACCTGACTCGAAATGATTCATGAAATGGAAGGAGTCAGAATATCGTACGCACATGATGATGCAGGGTAAATTATAATCATTCCTCGCAGCCTGTAAAAATAATCCCAAAAATAAGGAAAACTAGTTTTGATTAGAATTCAGTAATAATGAGCCCCTCCGCTTGCTGGACTCCCTCTGCTTATTTTTCTTATTGGGGAATTTAAGTTCTCTTGTCAAGCTTTGCCGTCAGCGACAGTTCAAATCTAAACCTTGGCCGCGTCACTAGTAGATACGAGTACGAGTCACGAGCGACCAAAATGGCCACTGTGGCTTCTTCCCCTCCCCGATCCCCCGATAAACACTCGACACTAAAGAAAGTTATTTCCGAGGTGGCTGCTTGGCTAGAACCACCGTTGCGTTTTCTGGGAGGCTCCAGCCGACGGAGCCGCTCATTCCGGTTGTTGCTGAGCAAACGAGGAGGAGGGGTGAATAATGGAGTAATAATGTACGGCCGTAGAGTTGCCCTCGCAAGGACTCCCATTATTAGTAATTATTAATCCTGGCATAATCGGTGGGTGGAGAATCGATCGGATTCCGTGGTCGTGTCAGTTGCCAAATCCCGATAACTAACTGGGTTTTTAAACAGTCGTACAGCTGCCACTTTTAAGATTTTTAAACTTCTATTTTGTTGGGTGACTTCTCGACTATAATTTCTTCTTCTGTAGAGGTGTTCGTGTTCGTGATGATAGGTGTCATTCCCGAGTCCCGACCGTAGATAAGTTCATCCCCAGGATCGAAAAAACCGGAGTCACTTTGAACCATAGTCATGGAAAGAAGGTTAAATTACGAATAATGTCTGTGTGGTAGAAATAATTACCACGCGTAAAAAGTGAATTACAGTATCAAAAGTAGTGCCTGACTACTGTACTACTAGGGCATAATTTAATCAGCGCGACACGCGCAAGGCTGATGAGAACTGTATGCTTCTAAACGAATGAATCTCCACGGCTTAATTAAATAATCAATCTATAAGAAATCAGGTGTTGCCTCTCACGGCATAGTCTAGATGCCAAGCATCGGCGTGCAATCAATCGGCCAGCTGAAAATGGACCGGGGTGGGTGCGGCCTCTCTAAGCGAGCATAAAGTTCAGCGCCGGCCTCCTCGTGTCGGATTAAGCTTAAGCTTCGGAGTCCGCGCACTAACCATCTTTTTTTGTTTCGTTTTTATGAATTTGATTTTTGATTTTTGATTTATTTTTTACCTCCTGCGATCAGAGCGCCACCTTCTGGATACATCCGACACCGATCACTTTTACGGGGGTCGTACACTGCGTCTTAGTAAGTGATGTACTTTCAGAGCAGCCTAACCAGTCACATTCTCTCGTTTGGGTTCTCAAAATTAAACAACAAAATGATTCGTGTTTACTTTCTTTTGTTTGAATCTGGCCCTTTGCACGTCATGCCAGGAATGGGGGATGCCTTGCGAAGGGGGTAAGCCAAGGCTCACGAATAACCTTACTGCGCTTTTCCCTTCCCTTTTACCCATCCTTCAACCTTGTAACCTAGCCCTTCTGCTCCCCTCTTCTCCACCTTCTCGCCCCACTTCATCCTTGGGTCAAGCCACCGTAAGCTTAGCCAAGGACTTTCCAAGAACTTCCAAGACTTCCTAGGTTGGCAACCCTTTCGGACGGCCTCGGCCTGAAGCAAGCAAGACAAGATGTCGTGCTTGAATTATGATTTGAGATGTCTTGATCGTATCGAGACTCTATTTTGAGTAGGATATTATCATCCTATCTATATTCCGTAAGAGATGGCTTATTTATAAAGTTGTCAGTCGATCAGCACCTTGACACGATTCTACCGGCGCTAGAGTCGGATTACAGTTTCATTATTATTTATTGTGCAGACTAAAGGGTTTTAGTAGTATTTTATCTCCTCAGTACTAGTAGTGTCTCTTTTCTACTACTAGAGTTCACTCTTATCACGATCCATCGTCCAATGTGACTTGTGCCACTGCCACACTGACTTTGCCACAACCATAAAATGGCCAACACTCAAATCCAACCAGCCCTTTTATCATTTAATGAACCAGAACCTGGATCCAAGGTTCTCATGCATAAAATAGGAGTCATGCGATAACCTTATGGATTTCAAATCAACCTCTTTCCTTGTCTAGCTTGCATTGTTCGGACTTTGTTACATATTATTATTTTTCTTTTTTCTCTAATCTGCTCCCTTTTTGGGCCTTGTTCCCTTCCCAGTTTCCGTGCTCGCTTGATCACATCTTCGATCGTCATTCGCTCCATCTTTCAACCTTAGTTGCGTGTCCCCACCCAACCTTGTTTCCGAAGAGGCTATTGTATTACGAGTGGTTTTCTTTCTTTTTTTTTTCCCTTTTTTTCTTCTACATTTTCCTTTTTGATCCAAGGCCCCCCATGCGGGAAAATTTAAATTGATTAGATTTAAGCTTCCTATTTAAAGATTTCCATAACCCTGGAAGCCTGAACATACTCTACTGTAATAAGTAAGTCTCCTCGATACTGTAGTATTTAAGTATTGTATTATGATTAATTATGCTTTAGTCATTTCTCATTCGGTCGCCCATTCTTGGAATCTCGGCGTTTAGCAACCTCCGTCCGATCTTGGCTCGGTCCCTGCAACTGTGCCTCCCTTATTTAACCTTCTTTCATGATTCTTCATGGGGTCTGTTCCTTTATAAGGTTCCAAGCACCCCCAACTCCCGCGCGAGGCGGTTTCATAAAAAAAAGATTCCTCCTTTCTTCCCTTCCCTGCTCACACCACATTCCCCTAAGTGCTTAACGGAGTCCTCTGTGTACACTTATAAAACTAGTCTCAACTCCTTCGGATCTCGTATCTCCCAAAGTCCGCCGAGACACTTGAGGGCCTAAACCCACATCCTGCCAACCTTGTGGGGTCCAAAGAAAAGTCCAAGAGACTAGAGTGAGTCCTGTCTCCCCACTACTGTGCCTCTTTTCTGTTTTTCTCTCTTTCTTTTGCTGTGTTCCTGTCGGCATTCTTTACGCCCACTCCAACCCACTCTTGTTCGCCCCACAACAAATCTCTGCAGGCGCTCAGCCTTTTTCCTTTCAAAACGAAAATAATCAGAATCCAAAAAAAAGAATCCAAAATTACGTCTTACCCTGACAATGTCTGGGTGACGTAAAAAAGCTCGGCCTTTATACTTTTCTCCTACCCCATACCTTTCTTTTTTCCCTGACCCGATCATCCGCATCCCGGTCCCCTCTGATATCTTGCTTTATTTCTTTATATGCTTGGGTCTCTCCACCTTATCTCGTTTTACCTTTTTATACTTCTTTCTTCTCCCTCTTCTTTTCTCCCCCTCCCATAAACACACATCTCACCGCTCTGAAGCCGGTCATCTTCCATCGAGGACATTCCAAAGATTAACTGTCGGCTGCAGATCTTATCTTGTTTCCTCCGATCTCTCCAGCATCGGACATCCCCGATCCCAACCACAACACAAGAGTTGACCACACTTCTGAGCTGAACTCGTCGACTCATTCGCACTATATTTAAATACTCCCTACCAGGGTGATCGGTGACCCGCGAAGTTTAGATGGAGACATATTACGGCCACGTCCGCACCCCGGCGGACGCTATCATCCTTTTCGAGGCCTGTCGGATTGGTCTGCTGCCGCGAGTACAGCGTCGGCTATCAGAGAAGGAGCGTCAATCAATTAGATCAGGATCAGTGTTCGTCTGGGATGAGCGGGAAGCGGGCATGCGACGATGGACAGACGGCAAATCATGGAGTGCGAGTCGGGTTTCTGGCAGTTTCTTGACGTATCGTGAGATGGAGGGCAAGCGAGGCGGCGGTGCCGTGCCACAGACTTCAGTATCACGACCAGGGAAGACGCCAGAGAGCAGAGGGAGCGACGATGATCGAGGCGACGGAACTGATGAAGGCCCTGATGGATATCGGTATAAGCCTGATGGTCTCATGAAGCAATCGTTCAGTATCACCACATCAACGGGCCAACATCTTCACCTGATCAGCTACTACTCTCGCTCTCACCCGTCCGCTGCCAACCTTCAACAACCCACCACCGACCCAGCTCTCCGACATGTTCGACCACAAAAAGGTCTGTACCCCGAGTCAACAGTCAACGATCAACAGAACCTCCCCGTGGTGACTCGCGGTCCAATGCCTGGTGCTGCCGCTTACCCTATCACTCCTCATCCCATGGGAGGTTTCCCTCGCACGAATCCTGGCCACGCCCAGGCTTATACTCAACTTCACCACCCTTGGCCTCCTACTCCGTTGGCTACTCCACCGACCATTGCTGTACCATACCCCGGAGCTGCTTATTTGCCTCCAGTTGCTGCAGCTGGCGGGCCCCCATACGGACCTCCTCAGCACCAGCCTCCACCCCACCTACAGCAATCCTCTCACGGTCTGCCACCTCCGCCTCACGCAATGGCAAGCCCGTTCGACCGGCCAGGACACCACGAATCTGCACTGCCACCAGCGGGCCCACCACCAGCCGGAGCACCCGTCTACCCAGGACGATCGCCGCGATCTCTGCACCAGCCACCACCAGAGCAGCGGAGTCCCCGGATGTACGGACAGCCGATCTCAGATCCGCGCATGGCCTCGCCTAGGAACCCTCCCGGTTCTATTATGCAACCTAACGGCGTGAGACACAGCCCACAGTTGCCGAAGCAGACCCCACCTACCGCAGTTCGACAGCTTGGATCTATCGGTACTCCTCCCAAGCCCGAACCAGGTACTGTGCCTGGTATTGGCTCGCTTATGAGTGGTACTTCCCTTGCTCCGATTACTACAGCTGGCTCTCCTGCCGGTGGGCCTGGAAGCCCACCTGGTGCTCGGCCCTCCGTCACCGGTGACGGACCCCGAGATATTCCCAATGACAAGATTGGGTTCGGAGGAGAGGACGTGCGAGCTTTGCGACAGCTGGACCGGGTGTTCATCTGATCGCCATAACATTCAACACTATTCAGGCTGCCATATATCTCTATCAGAAAGAGATGGCACTCCACTTCCCACCAAAAGGAGCTATACACGTCTCCACCCGCTTATCCTCGACCCTTCTTCAACCTCGTTCCGCGATTCCAAATTGATTCCTCGCACACTAGACTGGATGAGTCTATATTTTTACCGGAGCCGGGAGTTCTTATTTCATGTGATATCCACCTATGTTTTTGCTGGGTTTCGTTTATCATGCTGGTCATTCTTAGCATTTGTCTTTTTTTGCATGGGTCGGAGGTGGTTTATCTGCATTTTTTTCTATTCTTGTGATTATATTTATTAACCTGTCGTGTGTGTGATCTGGTCATGGCTTCTTTTGATTTATGGGCCTTGTCATACATATTGTTATGCATTGGGATCGGATCGGTCTACACGGATGGGACTACGGTTTTGGGGCTTCGTGTTCTAGCTAGTCTTGTCAATGGACTTGCTTTTTCTATCCATCTTATACCATAAAAACTGCCTTGTATCCGTTGTTATGAGTGTTGCTGGGTATTGGGTACTGGCTTGGTAGACGGGAGTGGCCTGCTGGTGTCCATGTGATTGAACCACTCAGGACCCTTCACTTAACTATTTGCTAATGGCTCCAGTCATATGATCGTTAAGATTCTCAGACCCTTAAGAGTCTATCTCTCTCTACCTCTTTGAACGAGAAAGTCTTTCTGTCTCCTTCTACCCCTTACTTTCAACACTAGGAAAAAGCAGACAAGCAATGTGAAATGATATATTGAGGAAGGAAAGAAAAACAGATAGATGAAAACAAAAGCCATCGTGTTCTTGGTCCAGTCTGATATCTGCCGCTGCTCAGAATGACTTGTAGTGTTAAGTTTTGTGATACAGGAAGCCCCTTGTATATTCCGCATCGAGGTGAGCATTAGGATCGTAAATATCCGATTTGCTTCCCTTGGATTTCTTCTTCTCTTTCTGTGGCCAAGTCTCTTCTGATGGCTCACTGATGAACCGGGTGCCAAGCTGAGCCATAATCCTGTCCATATCTAGCATGCCATCCCCCCGTTTCCTCTTGTCTTTCCCCCTCATTTCTTCTGCTGGTTCGCCCAGAGGTAGTGATTCTAACGGTAGAGGTTGCTCCAATGGCCCAATAACAGGCGAATTAGTAGGTGCTGGTGGGCAAACCGACGGAAGTTTTCCATGTTTATCGTCCAGACTGGTTGGGTCGACATTGAGCATGTGGGCGATGTTTTCGTTTTCCCTTGCCAAAGACCATGCCGTCTGACCGAGCGAGTTGGGTATGTGCATGTTTGCTGCATGGTCCAAAAGGATCCTGACAATCGAATTCAGTCCACCTGTGATGGCGAGCAATAATGCTGTGTTGTCCTGCGCATCTTGGCTGTCTGGATTCGCTCCGTGCTTAAGCAATGTCCTGACAGTTTTGTCACGGACCATCGGCGTAAAAATTGCTGTGAAGGTCCGTGGACTTTTTGCAATAGTGACAGCAAGTATCAATGCAGTATCACCATCCTTATTCCTGGTATCGACCCAAGCACCTCCCTCAATCAGAAGTTCGATGATTGCTGGACTGTGGGATTTGGCTGCCAATAACAAGGGTGTGTTGCCATTGACATCGACGCAGTGAACATCGGCCCCATTCTCGAGAAGGAATCTCACAGTCTCCTCATTGGAGGCTAATACAGCCTCGATTAGTGGAGTGTGACCACAAAAACCTTTCTTGTTGATGTCAGCATCACCAGCAACCAGAAGTTTAACGTGTTCTGTTCTTCTATATCGAGTGGCTAATAACAATGGTGTATTGCCATCGTCATCGATGCAGTCAACATCGGCCCCTTTCTCGAGAAGTACTCTCACAGTCTCCTCATTTTTGGCTAATGCAGCCTCCATTAGTGGGGTGCGACCACGAAGATCTTTCTTGTTGATGTCTGCACCACTAGCGATCAGGAGTTTAACGATTGCTAGATCCTTAAACTTGACAGCTACTAGCAATGGAGTACTGCCATCGTTATCGACGCAGTTAACATCGGCTCCATACTCGAGAAGGACTCCCACAGCCTTCTCATTCCTGTCTGATACAGCCTTCCCCAAGAGGGTATGACCACGAAGATCTTTCTTGTCAATATCAGCACCACTAGCAATCAGAAGCCTGGCGATTGCTGCATCGCTAAATTGAGTGGCCACTCCCAATGGTGTGTTGCCATCGTCATCGATGCAGTCAACATCGGCCCCTTTCTCGAAAAGGACTCTCACAGTCTCCTTATTATAGGCTAATACAGCCTTCATTAGGGGTGTGTGGCCACGAATATCTTTCTTGTTAATGTCTGCACCACTAGCAATCAGAAGTTTGACGATTGCTGGATCCTTGAACTGAGCTGCTACTAGCAACGGAGTACTGCCATCGTTATCGACGCAGTTAACATCGGCCCCTTTCTCGAGCAAAACTCCCACAGTCTCCTCATTTTTGGCTAATACAGCCTGCATTAGTGAGGTGCGACCGATGGAATCTTTCTTGTCGATGTCAGCACCGCTGGCAATCAGGATGCTTATGACTTCTTCATCACCATGTCGTGCCGCCTCTGCCAAAGGGGTGTTGCCAAGAGCATCGTAAAAGTTTACCCTGGCACCGCTTGCTACCAGGAGGAGGGCCATTGCTCGATGGCCTCGTCTTGCTGCATACATCAAGGGTGTGTTTTCTTCATGACCAGACACAGAGTTAGGATCTGCGCCAGCAGAAAGTAGGAGCTTTGCAATAGCAATGTGCCCCTCTTCAGCAGCCAGTGCGAGAGGCCTCATCTCGAAGTCCGTGCCGACTAAATTTGGACTAGCACCTGCCTCAAGAAATGAAGCAACCACTGCCTCATATTCCTTCAGTACCGCCCAGCATAGAGGGGTATATCCACTAGAGTCCTTGTTGTCTAGTGAGCTGTGCTTCGACACGACCTCGGTCACAAACCGAGTGAGACCAAGTTCTTTCGCCTTGTGAATGATCTCGACAAAGGTCAGTACAGGAAGTGCGGCAATTTGTTGTAAGGATTGAAGCTGCATTGTTGGAAAGCGTCCACGAATCTCATCGAAGACCACATAAGCGGGTAGTGCGTAAGAAATATCATTTGATTCAGACCCAGCCACAATCATGCCAAATATTGCTTCCGCATTAGCATCCACAACCCATGATCCACAATATCCAGGGACTAATTCGGTGAACATGTTAGCGGCTAGTGACCGGGGCATTTATTAACTGAACTTACCTCGCTTCATATTCATGGCCCAAACATCTTGCATTCCAAAATGTGGAGCGAATAGCCCGCAAACTGATGGTGAAGCCTTGGTTCGAGTTGGCTTTTCTGGGCTCACTGCTGCCCAGAGCTCCCCGCCAGGAACAGACTCTGATACTCGCCATGGAATCACAAGTTTATCGCCTAAAGACATAAGGTTGATGGCAAGGTCGGCTTGTCGAAGTTTGAGAAGAGCCCAGTCTTGGCTTTGGGAGATACAGTCAGACTGTGATCCGATTGGAATACATCCGAGAGTCCTTCTTCGATGAGATCCCGGATCTTCCACAAAGGCCACGTCAGATACAAGCGTGACATGGGCATTATCAGAGCAACTGACAGTGTCTGTCATCTCGCTACTATCATCACTCATATCGCTCTCATCTTCATCTGATGATCCATCTTGGGGAAAGCTCATGAAGGGATGAGCAACTGTCACGCCGAAGTATTCTCCATCAATCACGATACTGCCTCCCAAAGTGGCCGTTCGAGTGGATATCCCATCCCGGCCTCCAACAGCGAAACGCGTCCCACTGATGGCACAGAGAGGAAAATTATGATCAATGTCGTTTGCAGAGGTGCCCATGGTTATTGATATCTTGCTCTCGTAACCATACACCCGAAAGCCCCAGGTACGGGCGAGCTCGCCGTGCCCTTCAATCAGCTTTACAGCATTTTTGGTGACTCTCTTATTTCCGCAAATGATGATCGCAGCTGGACGTGATGAATGCCACTCTTTGCCAATCATCCAGCAGCACACACTGTAAGGTGTCTGCCTTTTGACATTCTTGTAAACCATCCTTGTGTTATCTTGGAGAAGAGGCTTGATAGCCCCGGGATAGATAGATTTGTTCCATTCGTCTTTGACCGCTCCGATTGGGTCCCAGGCGGATTCATTGTCGAATTTCCAGGATCGATCCTGATCAACAGAGGCTTGTCTGCCGTTGAGATCGAGTTTATCCCAGAACGTGGGCTTGAGGGGCGGACTAGGTTGGGACGCGAGGTCCAGAAGTCGGCTGAAATGTGTTTGCAGTTGGGTCCGTGTCGTCGTTTCCATTTTTGCATGAAGAACTCCTTACAGCCAGGGGTAATGGGCTGTTATCGGGATCTCGTTGGCAAGTAAAGGTCAAAAGTAAGTAATTGTGTTCTCCGAGTGCTGCTCTTGCGGCGAGGCTGACTCTCAGCCGCCTTACAACTCATCACGCTCAGCCACTGCGGGGAGCTCGACGAATGGACTCAAGACAATCATGCAGCCGATGTCACGTTTTCACCCGGGTGGCTTAGACCCCGAGCTGCCTTGTTATAGCTTTCTGCTTCTTCTTCAAGTTCTATCCATACGAGGTGGTTTATTGAGCACTCAATCTCGACCGGGAGACATGGCTGGGCCACTGGCGTCCCCTCCGTCTGATCTATGGGCCATTCACCTCGACCAACACACTGAGGATGTGGAAGTAGTTTTGAAAGCTAAGTTACCGCAGAGTCTATGGAACCTTTCCCCAAACGATGCTCAGGAGCCATCAAATGAGTTCTTGGAGTATTACCGGGGCCAACTCGTCGGAGTTGAGGCCCACAAACTGAACTTGAAGACCCATCAAGGCCTAATGGATCTGATTAATTTCATCAAGACAAGGGCAGATTTCACTAAACCAGAACTGATTGATTGCCTCGAAACAAGTTGGCCCGATCTCGGTCCATCCATCCCAGCGATTGAGCTTGCACTCCGGGTTTGGCTCTTTTTACCGATGGAGGAATGGGGAAGCAGACAGACACTGGAGCAATATATCCACTCAAAGTTCCCCAGATCGAATTCCTTACCGGATAGCCCACCGATCGCATTGAATTTCAATGCCCTGAATCTCGAGCAGATTGGTGGATTCAGCATTGTCTGGACGGAAAGTCTTCAAGATCATCTGTCTCTCAGTATCGACGATACAGAGAAGGAACTGAGGATTTTTCACGTTGCCTCCTTTCTTCACGGATACGGAAAGAGCAGAGACCGGTACGAATCTACTCTTTCATCTAATTCTCTTCCATCTACTGACCATTCTCAGGCCCATCTTCCCACCGGGATTCCTTGAAGAAACTGCCCGCACATTGTCACTCTTGATCCCGTCATCCAATCTGAAATGTCAACGATGGATCCGAAAGGCTCGCAGGCAGGATGAAATCGACCTGGAAGCAGCGTATCTGCCTCCAACATCGCGTGATCTTGACGACTTTCCTTACTGGGGACGTCAGCTCATGGAGCTACGAGATGAATATGAGCGGACAGAACCGACGACGGTGCGGCAGTGGATCTTGGATAAGAGGAAGCCGAATCAACGATATACGTTCTGGATTGCTGTGATTGCACTGTTTCTGGCATTAGTTTTTGGTTTGATTCAATCGGTGACGGGGATAATTCAGGCCATGCACATCAATTGAAGGGAGGAAAGGTTTCTGGTTCTTCATACCTCGTTGGTGCCTTTACTTGATTGTCTGCTGTGAGATTAGTGTATCTCTGCCTTGAAGATATCTAGAACATCCTTTTTGGTAAGTCTTTTAGCTTAAACAGCTGTCTCCTCGGCACATCGAGCTTGGGATTAGATACGAAAAGTGCTCTATCAGTCAATCTCATTGTTCTCGAGAAACCGATTGTTTTTCGTCTTAAGATAGATAGGAGATCACTGTCGACACAACCTCCCCACTGATCATACCCCTCCCCCTAATCTCGGTCTATAGTCAATCAATATCCCTAGCTCCGGTAGCTTAATGTTCTCCACCAAATGGCGATGTTGATCTGCGGAATCACGTCTTATCAAACCCGAATTTCGGGTCTCGGTAAGGCAACCGGTCACTTTCCCCTGGCGGCCCCGCCGAGAGATGCACCTGCAGCAATTCCGAGGAGATGGTCGTGCCTCTCTTCTTTTCTTTTTCCCCCATCCCAAGAAACAAAGTCAACTAGTCAACAATCCCCCTTGAACATCTTCTTCCCCCCTCTCCTCCATAGCCGCTAGTTGTCTGCACATTCCTCGTCGGTTCCAGAGTACTGGGTCAGGCAGAAGGACATGTATAGATATTTTAGATATTTGCCTCCATGATCCTCGATCGACCCGTCGATCATTGTTAGGAGGCAACTATAGATTACCAATAGACCCCGTCAATCGGAGTCTCATCTGTCACTCCCGAGTCCCAACGCCCCCGGAATGCGCCATTTACAGTACCTCTTGGAAGAAGGAAAAAGCAAACCGGCCCGAACTGCCGGGTCGGGCAGTGGCACAGAACAACTCATTGTCGGGAAACAAGTTGGAGCTGGGTGATTCGAGTGGTTTGCTTTTCCGCGCTACCGTTAGTCAAATGGTGGCACGCACGCCGATGATCACCTATCATCCAGAGTTCGGAGTGCACCTGTCAACCATAAGTTACACTATTTACCTAGGAAAGAAGCTAAGACATTCCTTAACATCGATAATCAATGCGCCCTTCGCCGATCTTTATGGCTAAAGAAGCGCCTGGAGTTGAGTCCCGAGGGTGAATGATTTGCACTTGGTTAGATCTTTCACGCAGGACTTCATGACCCATGGCTCTGGATCCAAGGACTAGTGTCTAGTCTCGCAATTCTTGCCATTGCAATGATTGTTTGCATCATGTTATTGGTGTTTAACCAGTAGTTGATGATCCAATACGAGGGGCAAATTCGGCCGAGGGGATATCAGAAAAGAGAATGGCGAGTTGATGGCTCAACTTGGAAAGGTGCACGATTATGGTGTGTAGAGAGAAAGGGATGTGCATCCGAGGAGGCGAAAATAGATGAGCCACAATCGAATCCGTAAAAAAGAGAGCAGGCAGCAGAAAAATACAGCATAGCCATGGACCTGGGTCTGAGGCTAAAGTATAGATATTGACGGTGGACAATATCGGTCGCTTTGAACCGCCAGGGGCTATTATATAGCAATTATATAGAACAATAGCAGTCTGTAGATGAAGCAAATACGCTACCGCTACGATCTTGAAACCGTGGCTAGCCTTGCCTAGTTTCATGCATGCAATGCCACTGTAGCGTAGAGCCCTTAACTAACGATGTAGGATCCTCCCAATCTAGTAATCCGTCCAGTAGATGAACCAATATACTGGAACTACCACAATCCTTCGATGTCCGCGGAAGAAAGATCCCTGGGGCCATCTCCCCGGCACTCTCTTACTTTCTACAACGGTAAAAGCCTCGTAGGCAGGCAGATGACCAGGACATTGACAGCAACCACCCCAGCCGCCACCACAGAACAAATTCTCCCACCGGCTGGATGAGTGGATGAGTGGATGACGCCTCCTCTCCCAGTGTTCCCCAAAAGAAACACCTCGACCACGCTGACCGCACAGCCACGAACGGTCCCGTCACAACCCACTCAGGCTCTCAGCCCAAAATTGACCCATCATCAAAAAGCTCCGGAAACCGGAGAGGATCGCCGAAGGGCCTCGAGCGGGGTTACAGCTTGCAGGCACCCATGTCGCGCGACCTCCGACATCGTGATCTTCTTCTTTTGTCTGTTCGCTGCTTTCTATTTTCTTCTTAGTCCTTCTTTTTGGGGGCCATCTTGAGGTGTTGGGGTTGAGTTGTGGGACGAGTTTGTGATGACCGAATAGAGCCGACCATCGCCGTTATGACTGGTGGGGGGCAGAGATGGAGAGATGGAGTGTGAGTGGGGACAGGCTGGATCTTGGACGACAAGAGCAAAATCTAACGAGAGATGTACGTTTTAGGGTAGATCGTAATGATCGCCGGGCTCTTGGCACCCGGGCTCCTGGGGAGTATAGAGGGTATGGAGAGGATTTCTTGTTAGCGTAGAGAATCTCCGTAGTTTAGTCAAGTTGTAGATGCAAAAAGTTGCTCTCTGCCGTGTCGGTCTTGTGCTCTGCCTGTACTCCGTACAGTGACCATCGTCTGTATTCTCATTGGCACTCGGCAATATTGCTGTGGGTTAGGGAATTGTTGAGCCCGAGAGTATGGACGATGGAGACACAAAGTGGAGGTCAGTAGGACTGTCAGTTGCCCCGTTTGATGGGAAATGAAGGCTTTTCTAGTAGATTTCCTGGAAACTCGTCAACGCCTCTCGGCGCTTTGAACCCTTCTTGTTCGTCCTTGATTGACGATGGTTCGACCGTAGGATATTAAGGAGTTTGATCTTCATCGTGTGAGCTCTAGTTTAAAGCCCGAGGTCAGGAGCCAACCAGAGGCTGACTGAATGATGCTGGATGGACCCGAAGGTTCCGGGCTGGATGCTAAGTGTATACGATCATACAATGTACATTCATTATTCATGTCAGCGTGAGACTATACTCTATGATGACTGGGCAATGGGGTCATGGAAGTATGTACTGTAGTCTGTACTCTACTGCGTCGTCTGCCTACCGTCGTTTTGAGTAACGCTGGCCCCAGCTTTAGCCCTGGATCTGGACCGGGACCTGGTTCATGCCTGTTCGAGACTGTTGGGCGTTAAGCCTCCCTCGTTCCCGCGTTGCGCCCGACTAGGAATTGCTGGAAGTACGTGGGATCAACCAGGGGGGCCCCGTTCTGGCCCGCATCGGTCTTCTCCACCTCCACTTTGTGCCAGTCCCAGCCACCCCACTACCTTGTCCTCCCTGTGCCACCGTGGAAGGTCAAAGAAGAGCTGACGGGCGGGGAGAAGGGAAGGAAGTGGATGAAATGGATACGCTTGTGGTCCCCGATCTCTGAACAATCCAATAGAAATGAATCATGAGAGGGCTTAAACCAGGTCAATGCAGACCAATGGAGAATCGTTCATAAACGACAAGAGTCATGCTACCAAAGTGCCATACAAAGTGTGTGTTAAACCAACGGAATTCAGCCGACGCTCGGATAACCTGCTCTTCTCAGAACACGAGGTCATGTGGATCGTCTATTTAGCCCGTTTAGCTCAAAGAGGAACCCGCACGAAGCGCCAGGTACGAAATACTTGCGACCTGAGACGCTGGTTGGCTAAGAAATGCTGAACTAAACATGTAGTTTATGACCAGGTCTGCATACTAAACCTGGTCAACCGTCTCCGCCATTTGGCAAGTGTTACTTGGAGTGACATATTAGTGACACCTGTATGGAGGAATTGAGAGTGTAGAGTCTGCGTAGCCAAGTTAGGGCTCGGATGTCCCTCGTGAGCTCATCTTCATAGCCTCATAGTAGGCACTAGTCAGTAGACCCAATATTTAATTTTCTTTTCTTTGTTTGCTTATTTTTCCCCTCCTCATCTAGCCTCTTCCCCATGATTTTCCCACAGTTAAGCCCCTTTGTTCAGGAACGCGCGCACATTAGACAACCACGATGTGCGACCGGTGAAAGACCGAGCTGCAGGATGACTGCTCACCTACAGTAGTTTACAGTAGTAGACTCGCGACGGCGGGCATACCTGGTCGATTCGGCAGCAACCGATGGTTCATCTCCACCTCAAACGGGATGACGCGGGAAGAACCTTCAATTGGGACTCCATCCCTGGTCGAGGGCCCCGCCTGGTGCCATTGATTCGAGTTCTCCTGGAATGTATACAAAGTATGAAGTAGAGTATAGTACAGAGGTATACTGTAGCATAACTCAGCAAATTAATTGTATTCCATGCTGTGATATTATTTACGAAAATCGACGTGTGTCCTCCGTGATCGGGGACCAAGTATTGCACGTTGAAAATGTGACCCCCGCGCCCTCGCAGCTTACCCCAGGCTCCTTTCATGCTGTTTGACGCGAGGGCTATTATTACAGTAGGCCGTGTGTCTCTCGTTGTTTCGCTCTCTCGGGCGCCAAAATCTGCGACTCATTCCAATGGACAACGATTGGTCCAAAAGCCCTGGGCATATTCTGGTTCTAGTCCTTCACTCCTTGGTGACATCCTTTGGCCGGCCTTGTACCCCGTAGTCCCAGTCCACTAGTCCTCTTAGTGCCAGATCACAGTGTAGGGCGATCTCCTCGGAAGCAGAACTTGGCCTTAATTTCCTTAATTCTGACCAGACTAGGCCTGGCCCCATCGGATTGCATTAACTCGTTTGACCATCTTGATGACTTGCCCAGTGCCCACTGGACTGGGGCGTGCTAGCCCTGACATCCAGCCAAAGATCGGTCCCCGGCCAATCCGACGGTGGCTGTTGGTGGCCACAAGTGGTTTGCCCAAAAGGTCGAGCTATCTATGATGTTTCCTGTAGCTAAACCACTTGGGCCGACTGACGAGGAGCTCCGAGCGTAGGATGGATTTTTATGGCCCATGGGGGTTTTTATTCCGGTACCTGGGTTCGAAGGCTATTTGACTACTCGGTCTAAGTCAGACTAGAAGGCAACTAGCAGGGATCGCCTGCCTGAAACTCTCCCGGGTTTCCACTCTGGGGCATCCGGTCTCAGCTGATGCGCCGCCCAGAGCCAAAATGGATAAACGTGTTGGAATTGTGGGATCTCCGCTCTCTCTTTTCGATGTAGGCCGCTATTCGGAACAGTCATACGAGAGACAACAAGGTTTCTCATATTTGCACAGGGCAGAAGAAGGAAGAGAGTATAGCGGTCGGTGTGAATAAAGCATCATTTACTCCAGACATTAGACTCTGACGAGGAGATTTCCCGGTTAGTCGTCCGGCAGATCCTGGGGTTGAAGAAAAAAGAGAAGAGCAGAGATGAGGAGGACACTAGGATAGAGCACTGACTGAGTTTTTGGTGTCCTCCTTGCAATGTGTCTATACTAGGAAGGATCATTTACAACGTACATCTAAGAAAGGTCACTGACCTGTTCCATCACCATCCGCAATACTCCGTCCGCGCAGAAAAGAAACGTCTCGCCACATACCACCCCCCTTAGGGAGGTCACAAGCTCTTCTCCATACGACGCCCACGGCCCAAGCACTCGGGGACCCCCTCAGCCCGTCATCGCTATTTCGGAACTATCGTGGATGGAAGCGTATCCCACGCTCTTTTTACCCCGGTGGTCGAGTGACAGCCTGCTGATCTGGGTAATTGAGACCGGTCTCCAGAAAGAGACAAGACACAAAGAGAGAGAGAGAAGAAACACAACTGCATCATCGTGTCCCCAGTTGGTGGAACCCATAGGAAAATACGTACTCACTCCGAACCTTGTCGATTCCCTGCAGCGGATGTCCGTGCTTGGTCACTGGAGACGATCTGGCCCACTTACCCCAGATTGTCGGCGTCGTACAAAGGGGAAAACTTGCGTAACAGCATTTCAATGTCGGCGGATCATCCTGTTCTCCAGGAAGCGCTGGGTGGAGGATTGCGCTTAGACCCGATGTCGCTCCTGTGTGGGAGAGTCTGGAGAGTGGATCTCTTGCAAATGTCACTTCTTTTTTGCATTTGCCTCCATTTCCAGGATTGAGAGGGGCGGAGGACTGGGAGTATTGACCCTATTGACGCTCTCGTGCCGTCCCGGGAGGAGGGAACCAGCGGACCAGAAGCGAAGGCTGTAGTAGTCAGAAGGGCCTAACTAACCAATGTAACGCCCGTTATAGGCTGAGCTGGTGGTAAGTGGACTAGTCGGAGAGCCCAGCCGGGGGGTTTTGTTTAGTCTGGAGTCTGCGTATTTTATTTTTATTTTTCCTGCGCCCGTGAAACCTGCCGCGCTTTCCTTGCCCAAAAATTTTCATTAGGGGAAAAGACCAGAGCAAAGAGGCTACCCTAGTCTGAGTCGATCCTAGTGCCGCCTAGACAGGCTCTTGAGGAGTTGGCTCTGGGTAGTTTGGGCAAGTTACCTAACCCAACACTCTCTGTATCCCCGTGGAGGAAGTACCAATTGATGCCGATACTTGCCCAACTCAGCGATAACTGTGGGGGAACAATTAGTGGCTTTCGGGTTTCCAGCTGTACGATTCGTCTTTCTGCAAGTAGGATGGGGGATGTGAGGCGCCAGTTCGACAAGTATATTTCTTAATAAAGTGTTACTGTATACCTATAAGGGGTTATAGGTAGAAACCGGAATTGCTGGGGTGAGGTTCTGGGGTGTGTCGAAGGTGCCTGGTTCTGTCGGGGGCTCGGCCTTTGGGCCTGGCTAGGGCTATTATATTTTCTCACTATAGGTTGAGTTTGGAGTAGTCACGGGGAAAGAGAGATATTAAATGGGATATTGGTATACTGTAGTACAAAGTATAGCAAATATGATTGAAGAATCTGGGGGAATCCTGAATGCACTGCACTCTATACGATGTGCATTTTTCCCTACTTGAAACTGCATGCTGGATCCAGCCCCACGAATTCCAACCGGAGTTTGACATTGCCTGTTCCAGCCGTAGTTTGCTGGGGGTTGCATGACTTTTCTCCCGTCATACTAGGCCCTTGTCACAACCGAAGAGCGACCAGACTGAGAGGGGGCCTTGAGAAGGAGAGAGGATGGGCCGATAGTGGATCGTCACAGTAGTAGACTGACCATCGTGTTTACCCGATTCTTCAAGATGGGCTCATGGTGCAGGCACCCCCTATGTTCCATTCCTATTAACTAATGGAAAAATATGAGAGAATTTTCAAACGAGGGAGAAAAAAAAGAAAGAGAAGAATACTGTGGAAACTAATAACAATCCCTAGAAAAAAAGAAATGATCCAAAGCGCGCGCCCCCATACTCCCGTACAGAAGAGGGTCTACGAGGTGAAATTCGATGCCGAACGATCATATTGCTTTTTCACTCTTTTTTTTCCCTTATTTCTTTTTTTTCCATGAATATTTTGATTTTGAATATTATTATTTTCCCTATTTTCGCTATTATTTTCTTCACTGCAAATCAGGGCGTCAGATCCAACATGCTTGGCAGCCTCCCCCGCATGCAAAGTTTAAACCCATTCTATAACGAGAGGTTCGAGGGCCCGAATTCATGATTCGTATGACCTCAGGCTTTTCCATTACGCATTTCATTCTGTTGTCCAAAATGCCATCCAAGTCGGATTAAACATTCTTATGGGAGCCGCCTCCCCCACACTTTCGTTTCTTTCTAGTCTTCTTCGACTTTTTTGTTCTACTGCTCGACTCTCGTCTGACTGCTTACTACTTACAACTATTATTTACATCATCTACAACTCCGACTATTATTATTATTATTTCCTCCCCTTCCTCGGACTTTGGCCCCCTCCACCACCACCACCTCCTCCTGCTTCTTACTTCCTGTTCCGATCTGCCACCTGATCGGCCACCAGTCCGGGCCGCTAGAACAAAGTACATCTGCGCTACGCCTCCCAGGAAACCGCTCATAACCGCTGTTCTCACTTTGCCTGGGTGACACTGGTGGACTAGTATTTTGGTATTTATTACTATACTAGGATCACCCTCCCCCATTCGGACTATACTAGTTGGGTTATATACTAGTGTCCATCCTGCGGTTTCCCCCCTCCCCGCCCCGGTTATATTCCCACCCAAACCCTCTTTTTCCTTTCCTCCGTCAGCATTCCCACCACCGCGCCTGGCCCTACCGGTGCCTTCACCTGTTCTGGCCCATGTTCAATGTTGTCCATGCAGAACTCCCTGTTCTTTGCGCGCCCAGAGTTCAACGGGTCCGGTCTACATGACGAGACCTGCTCCGGAAACCCTTCGGATCGTCCCATCCCCACTCTAGCCGACATCACCAACGCTCACTCAACCTCCCACTCCCACTCCCTCCGGGCCAGCACCTCCAGCACCAGCACTGGCGCCAGCCCTGATGATACCTCCACGGACTCCCCCGACTGGCCAGGCGACTCGGCCGATCGGTCGCTGGCGGATTTAGATGCGCATTCCACTAATTACCACCTGTCGCATCGACCGGACTCCTCCTCCTCGGCCTTCCTCGACGCGCCACCACACTTTGACATGGACAACCTACCCAAGGTGGAGGAGTTGGACGACGATATCCAAAGCATCAAACCATCCGATGTGGGGACAGAGGGGCGAAACGACTCGGCTGCGCCCGTCGCGGTTCCACGGAAACGTGGACGACCACGCAAACACCCGCTTCCTGCACCGGGCGGCCAGGTCAAAGTCACGAAGGGTCGCTCCAAGACCGGCTGTATAACCTGCCGTCGCAGGAAGAAGAAGTGCGATGAAACCAAGCCAGCGTAAGTGGTTACCCCGGAGTTTTTCCCCTAACAGGGCCCAAGAATTCTTACCCCCTTCCTGGTCGCGCTCATTCGGAATCGCCGATGTTATGGTATGATGTACGGGTCTGACCTGGCCGCAGGTGTCTCAACTGTCAAAAGAATGCGGTTGTCTGCGAGGGATACCCGCCAAAGGAGATTTGGAAGAGTGGCCGCCAAAAAATGGCCGATGGTATGTGATCCCCGCAATTTGAAATGCGAAATTTTAAATTTTGGGTTTCCCCATTTCAATCTCGACTTGGTCGGTGCATGCATTTCAATCTGACACATCCCTCCTCATCTAGCGGTCCGCACCCAGTCCCTTACATCCGTCCCTCGCAACCTCCCCCTCCTCATTGATGGCATCGAAACCGAGATCGATCGCCGGTTCCTCGACCACTTCGTTTACGGATTCAGCCGGGTCCTGACCCTCATCAACGATGACTCGAATCCCTTCAAAGAGATCCTTCTACCGATGGCCACGCAACATCGAGGGCTTATGCATTCGCTCATGTGTTTGTCAGGGTCACATTTGTCTGGTTTGGATCCCGAGCCCAAACTGAAGGAGCGCAAATACTTCCACTTCCACCGTGCGATTCAAGATCTCAAGGATAATATCACCGCGACGTCATCTCAGACTACAAGCGCCAGCACGGGCACGGATCAGGATCAGGATCAGGATCAGCAATTACTTGTCGAGGACCCGATCATCGCATCGACAATCGCTCTCAGCCTCAACACGATCTGCGAAGGCGAGACTAACGGCGAGTATCGCCCTCACATGGATGCCGCGCGGTACCTGCTACTCTCGCAGCAGCCACGAAATGAGAAGTTCCGTCAATTCATCGTCGAATTCTTCCAATATCACGACATCTCGAACGCGCTCACATCACTGGACCGTCGCCCCTCGCTTATGCAGGGTGGCCTGCGCCTACCCGACTTTGTACCCGGTGCCCAGGCAGGCAACTTCCTCGGTGTGTTTGACGGTCTCTTCAACTACATCTCTGAAATCACCCAGTTGCGAGATCGGATCCGTCAGAGGTTCAATGAGGGCTACGAACCTGCGGTAGATTATCAAACCCTGAGTGAAGCCGTCCAGATCGACACGGCGATTCGGTCATGGAAGACTTCACATGAGGAGGAATCCCCGAACTGGTACTTGGCTCAACTATATCGGCAATCAACGTGGGTCTACCTCTACCGGACGATTCGGCCCTCGCGACCGAGCGATAAGATCTCCCAAGTGGTCGACGACGGCCTAGGCTATCTTGATCAGCTACCCCAAGATGCGGGTGCCTACAGTATCGTCTTGATGCCACTATTCTTGCTTGGGTGCTCAGCGTTTGTGCCACAACAGCGTGAGCGGATCCAACGTGGTTTCGAAACCCTCAAATCATATTCCAACCTCCGCAACATTGAACCTGCTTTCAAGGTTGTCTCGCGAGTATGGGAGATTATGGACACCAAAATTGAGGACAGTTGGGACTGGGAGAAGATCATCAGTGACATGAACATGGATTTCTTGATCACTTAGGATCTTTCTTGATGCTCCCTCGCCTCCAACCTACAACCTATTTCACCTCTACGCCCTTGATGTTGATACCCTCTACTCACGTTTTTCTTTTTTCTTGGTTACGCTTTCTTTTCCTCTCGACCTGTTCACAACCATCATCACATTTGGGCTTACATCCCCTTTGGGTTATGTGAATATTGGACCTTTAAGCATAACGGCGGTTTCTTCCCTGGAGGATGTACTATTGATGTGTGGCGTTTTTTGCTCGGTTCTGTTTCTGTGATATCTTTTTGTTTCTGTTCTCTATTAACCATGCATCTGCATTTTGGAAAGGCGGAGGGCATGGGAGGCCCAGCTGTTCTGAGTTTTTTGTTTCTTCTTCTGTTCTGATGGCTGGCGAATTGCAACCCGTGCGTGACCCCGCAGTAAAGGGGGGGGGGGGGGGAAATGTGGAGGAGTGCATGATACGAGCGAGCGATGCACACAAAAGGGCAACGGTCAAGTCAAAGTCTTGACCGCTTGATCTGACCTTTCTTCTTCCCCGCCTTTTTGTGGAGAGAGAAACGTGTACGTTTTTCTGTACCTTTCCCCCCTGTCTGTACGGGGGTCATACACAAAGTCAAAAAGCAAAAGCCGAAAAAAAGCACTATGGTGTTCTAGTCTCCTGGGGAGGTGGAAAATTTGAGGTATTAATCGTGACATATAGCCATCCAGCTATCATCTCATCCTTAACGACAGGGGCGTTTTGTGTCTCCCTTGATTGGTTTATTGATGGGATGTGGTATTCTTGAATATGCCCTTTTTTCATGGATTGTGTGTTGTATATATCCCTTTTGCTTTCTGCTGTGTATGTACTTGCCTGCAATTGGAAGCTGTGAATCCTCTGTATATTATGTTGAATGCAAAATTATGACTCTTTTTCTGATGTGGGGATCTTGTTACGTTGAGTTTGAGTTTGAGTTTGAGTTTGAAGTCTACCTTTTGGGGTAGGAGGGAAAGTCTGCTTCACCGTTTAATCAAGGACCTAATGAGGTTAGCTTTCTAGACCGGGAGGTATCTTGTTGAGGTGTAACTGAAGTTCTATCGATTCGCTCTTTTTAAGTCTATCAATGTTTTTATAGAGACTATGAGAACGATGATCTCTCCGCACCCAGCTATACTTGTCCAGTCTGTGAATCTATGCTATTTCCATATAACTAAGGCTGAATCAGAGACACTGGTTTACTCCGAGTACTTAAGTGTCTTGGTGATTCAAACTTTCCTCGTCGATCATGAATGACTTGGAGACGTAACGCTGACGGACTACCTGATAGCTTTAAGATGGACAATTCATCAAAACAAGTTTATCGATTCCAGACAAAAACACCTCATATTTGCGCTCAGATATTACAGACCTCGGACGAATTCCATGCTCTATTGCTCTTTATATGGCCCAGACTATGCAGGTTCAATCCTCTTTAACCGAGAGATATCTGGTTCTGGCACCGACTGGTGACCTCATTAGGACGCGGACACAACATATGGGTCACATGCCAGCAACTATATACGTCTATCAAACAATCTCGCCCATGGAACCAACTGAACCGATTAGGATGCGGGCCAATCTTTTGAAGTCGCCTAAAGTCGATGGTAGTGTCACACCTACGACGATATCGACCTTCAACCCCGAGACATTCGTTTTTCCCTTCCCAACCGCCCAAACAACATCAAAATCGCATCTCTACCTCAAACATGGAGTTGTTCTACGTTGAACCAGTACCTCGCGCCTTGAAGCTCAAGATCGCGCCTCTGAAGGGAGACCAACAATCATGCCCACCAGTCATGAATGGTGGAAGACAGATGCGTCGAATCGTCAGTAGGTTCACCTCCCTCCACCCTCATTTAACCAACCGTCATTCTCACAATTTAATCAGAAACAACCTCCGACGCCTGGGGTCCCCCAGTCTTCGCCAATCGCCGTGCCTCCATCGAACCCAGAATAACCACCCAAAACGAAGACATGTTCCGCACCTTTCACCCAGCCCTCCGCTCTGAACCCGAAGTCTTCACTCTTACCTGCAAAACCACCAACAACCAAGTCTGGCTCGTCTTCCCCCGAAAGGGCGATAGCGGACCCTTCACGCACGTCGGCGGTCGAGCAGTCCATACCCAGCCGTACTTTGAGACGCCCACCGAGCATGGGATGAAGTATGCGATGACGAGGGAGGATCCGATTCCGCGTGTTATTGATGTGAATGAGGCTTTGTCGGTGGAGGATCTTGGGAGGGTGAAGGGAGTTTTTCCGAGGGCGGTTGGAATTCAGGTTTTTCAGTGTGAGTGTGCGATTGTTTGGTTTGGGGGGAGGGAGGATATGGTTCGGTCTTGGGAGGAGGGGACGCCGGCTAGTATTGGGGGGTTGATGGTTGGATATCGGTGTTAGGTTATATTCTTGTCCGAGTCGGGGAAGTGATGGTTTACTGCTGTACGTCCTCGATAATTAAGCTGAACTTTTATGCCTTGGATGTCTTGTGTCGACCTATCATACTAAACTCAAGGCGCGCAGCTTGATTTATTGGGTCAAGATTGTCAACATGGAGCGCAGTACGCATTCGAACCGGCGTAGGTGATAAGGTCTTGCTTGTTTGTTCAAGAATGCCCAATACCTACTGTATGTTTTTCCTAGTTTTCAATGCACTGGGTTGAGGTGACCAGAGTTCTGTATCCCAATGAAACCTACGAGATCGATCTTTTATACTTGAGTCTTTGTGTCATGGCTCTCTGTAACATTGGGTAGGCAATAACCCTATATCAATGCGCCCGTTCAGGGGCCTATCGTAAGTACGGCAGAAATCCATTTCTAGGAGATTAGCATGAAAATGAGCCTTATTATCGAGCGAGCTGAATGTGCAAGGCCCAATTCAGCCGGTTCACTGAGATTCTTGAAATGCTTCCACCACCTATCCACGGCGCAGAGTCCTGACCTAATTTACTATTCTCCCTGAAATATGACCCAATACTCCTACGAGTCTATTCCATGGATATATTTACAGTCTTTGATCTTGATTTCGGGTCCTTGTGTGATCCCGGTCACCATGAATGTTTCATGAAAGACATTTGCCAGATATGATATTGAAGCTCTCTCGGGTAGGCACCTGCCTTACCTCCTATAACGTTCTTACAAACACTGGCTACTCTTGCTAATATTGCGACTTCCCGAGTCAGCGATGATGTTCGGGTTCCTTACGGCCCGGGCTCTCGACAGATCTCTTATCTTAGCTAGGCTATAATTATAGCTAAAGGCTACTAGCGGATTCACGGATCGAGATTGGACCTGAGCGGAGCGATACAACCGGAGAACAGCGACAAAGACGGATTGTCCGGCCCATTTGCCCCCGAAAATTTCGGCGTGATAGTAATGGGAGCCGAACTTATGGTTCCTCAATGGCTAGATTTACCATTTAGTGAGGGAGAAAACGGTTCGCGCTATTGAATGGAGTATCCACATCGAAGGAGCTAGGCATTTTTTGCCGAGAATATCGCGATTCTTCAGCTCAAACTTGACACTAGGCACCAAGAACGAGAGATAGCTATACACCACGCCCTGTTTGTCTTTTGAATCCATTATTCAAACTCGATTCAAGTCGCCAGCAAACCGTTTGTATCATTGAATGCGAAATGTATTCTTCGGAGTGACGACTAGCTAGCAGACTCCCCTAATGAGCGCCGATCTGCCTAATCGGCAACCCGGAATCGGCCCAGGTTTTCAGGTGGCCCTGTCGAAGCGGCACTTTTACCAATCGCGTCCCACTTTTCCGAGCAAATCCGGTTTGGTAGGAGCTTCCAAGCTTCACTCGGGTTTTCCGAGCTGCCCGGGTTCCACGTGGTTATTAATGGATAACGCTTATTTTTCTCGGCGTATACCATGAGATAGCTCGCTTGGGAACGACAAATCAGTTCAACCAAGATGGAGATCATGACAGGAATGATAATATTCACGGCCATGATTGGACACTTCGCTAGATTCTACCCAGCCCCAAGTCCCGCAGGAGGTTTCCCATCGCTCGTAGTTTTCATGTCCAGTATCACCAACCAGCTTGGAGTGGCGTCTGTATTACCAGATTTGTCTAATATCTAGTTCCTTGATTTTCATATTGGCCATACGGCACCCTGGGGCTCTCCGGCGGATCCAATGATCCACTGGTCGTGTTAGCTTAATCGGGGTCAAAATTTCATTTCCAGGGGTATGAGTATAAAGTGAACAGGTCCTTTTTCTTCTTTTTGGGTCTCTGTAAAACATTCGTTCATTTTTTTTGTTTAGTTTTGACCATTGTCGCTCTCTTTTGGCTACGGCCATTGTCATTCGTTAATCTATAAGCATGCGTCTGCTTCAAGTAGCCACAGCAGCCTCCTCCTTTGGAGCTGCTGCTGCTGCCGCCATTTGGTCCTCTCAGGTTTCTGAAAATACTTGCTCCAATTCTATCTTTACTGGCGAGATCCTGCATCTCTCTGTCAACATCATCGAGTACCCTGTTATTGTTGATGTTGAGCTAAAGGAGAATGCTGTCGTCACTATCGATAATACTATTCTCATCGAATGCACTAATGCCCCGACTCACCTGCACACAACGGTCTATGCGACCGAGATCGCCACTGTGACCAAGACCATCTCCACCGCTACTATTACTGCTCAGCAGGTTGCTACTGCTTCGGATGAGGCCACTCGTACCGTCTTGACTCAAGTTGGCTCAAAGGAGACTTCCGCCTCGGATGCAAGCACTCGCACTGTCTTGACTGAGGTCAGCACCAAGGGAAACTCCAAGCCGTATGTTTTCGCTTCCATTCATATTAGATGCCTCATGGACTGCTTTTCGCATGAAAGAAGCAATTTTCAACTTAATATAGCTAACTAAGTTCAGGACTGATGCCATTGCACCTGTGGCCGGTGGCTCAGCTGTCGGATCTGGTGTCAACACTGCTCTCTACACTGCCTCGACTTCTAACACTGCCGTGCACACACTCACGAAGACTACGGTCCACCATGGTACCACTGCCACAAAGACATACACCGTCACTGCTGCCTCTACCACTGCCACCCTTGCTGCTGGCGAATGGACTGATTGGACCAAGTTCAAGGCCAACGGCGTCAACTTGGGAGGTTGGCTCGAGCTGGAGAAGGTCTTCAACCAATACTGGTGGGATCAGTATGCCCCGGATGCCGATGATGAGTGGAACTTTTGCAAGTCTCTGGGCTCTCGCTGTGCCTCTGTCATGGAGCACCACTACGCTTCCTATATCACGACGCAGGACATTGACAAGATGGCCAAGACTGGTAAGTTTTCTTTCCGATGCAAATCTTTAGAAATTGTGGTCACTAATGAAGAGTGCAAATAAAGGTGTCAACATTCTCCGCATTCCGACAACCTACGCTGCTTGGATCAAGGTCCCCGGCTCTGAGCTGTACCACGGCAATCAGAAGGCGTACTTGAAGAAGATTTCCACTTACGCCATTGAGAAGTACAAGATGCGCGTCATTGTTGGTCTTCACTGCCTGCCCGGTGGTGTCAACTCTTTGGATATTGGTGAGGCAATTGGCCACGACTCGTGGTTCTTCAACAGCACCAACTTGGCCTACTCCCTGCAGGCTGTGGACGAGGTCGTGAGCTTCTTTGTCGAGACCGGATACCCCTGGGCTTTCACTCTGGCCCCTATCAACGAAGCTTCCGACAACCCGACCAAGTTCGCTTCTGCAGAGACCATGACTACCAATGGTACTGCCTGGGTCGTTCGCTATGTCCAGGGTGCCCTCTCGCGCATTGCCCGCGTGGACAAGCGTATCCCGCTCATGCTCCAGGACTGCTTCCTCGGCGAGGAGCACTGGTCTCCCTACTTTGCCACCGGCACCAATCTAGTCATTGATACCCATGTGTACTACTTTGCTGCCTCCGGTGTCTACTCCCAGTGGGCCAGCGGCGCGATTTGCGGCCAAGCCTCGGTGCTTGGTGGCGATGGCAAGTTCCCGGTCTTCGTTGGTGAATGGGCTCTGCAGACGCTTTACAGCAACACCTTTTCGAACCGTAAGACGCTGTTTGATACCCAGCGCTACGCTTGGAGCTACTTTGTCCAGGGTGGCACCTTCTGGAATGCCAAGCACAACAGCAGTGCCGTTGTTGATGGCCAAGGCACTCAAAGGGACTACTGGTCTTATGAGCGATTGATCGATGTGGGTGTGATCACTCGTGCTGCTTCCAATGTCACCTACTGTTAGAAGGGGAAGCTGGGTGGTAGAGCACACCGAGGGGATATATATTTGGGAACTAGCCCACCACCTAAATTGATGTAATTAGTATTCGGGTTCATGATTACCCATGATCTAAGTATGGATCAGGTTACTAGTGGATTTGCACTTCTGAAACCATACCATGAACTCGCCTAATTTCCTATCTTAAATCGCGTTGCGTCAGCTTGGAAGCATCCGGAGTTACCCCGAGTTTGGTCCCGCAAATTGTGGTACCCGTCACTCTGATTTCCGAGGTCGGCTTTTGTTATCCCGAGCTGCCACCCCACGTTTGGGGGGTGACCCCCCCCTCTTATTGTCCGGATTGCGTCCAGAATCATTTCAGACTTCTTTTCCTCTTCAAATTGTTGACAATAAAAGGATCAAATAACAAGATGCCCTTCTCTACTGCTATTCGCACAAGCCTGCAGGGCTCTACACCCGCCTTTGGCTTCTGGCTCACGTATGTTCAATCTGGTTGACTCGGATCGAAGTCCGACGGACCCCTCCAGCTGTTGGATGGCGAGGTGGGAAGGAGATTCTACAAGACGGTGGCTAACATTATTTTACAGTCTTCCCAGCTCTGGCCTTGCTAAGACTATTCTTCACGGAGCCTCTGGATCTTCAACGAGGTTTAGCTGGGTTCTGGTTGATGCGGAACACGGCTTGATCTCCGACCAGCACTATTATGATGTGAGTGATCAGCCTGAGTCTAGTAATCGATGCTGCGGAGAATTAACATATGATTTCTAGCTGAATAACGCTATTGGCCATGAGAATGCTAGCCCCATCATCCGGGTGCCCTGGGGAGAGGAATGGATGATTAAGCGTGCTCTCGATTCTGGTGCCCATGGAATTATGACTCCCATGTGCCACTCTGAAGTATGTAGACCCGAGCTTTCAATCGATCTGTCCAAGAGGAGAAGCTAATGGTCAATTTTCCGCTTGCCACAGGTTGATGCCGCCAATATTGTCAAGTACACTCGTTATCCGCCCCAGGGCACTCGCGGCTATGGCCCCATGTTCGCTCCCCACTCCCTCCCCGGAGTCAACCCCGGTGCCGACTACGACGACCAATCGAACGCCAGTGTGACCGTTTGCGTGCAAATCGAGTCGCGCCCCGGTGTCGAGAATGTGGAGAAGATTGCTGCCGTGGACGGTGTTGACGTCCTTTTCATCGGTCCGTTCGATCTTGCTAAGCAGATGAACGTCACTCGCGGTGGTGAGGAGCACGAGGCTGCTATAAAGCGGGTTTTGACTGCTGCCCACAACGCTGGCAAGAAGGCGGCTATCTTCTGTACGTGGTCCCCGGATTAGACTCCGACCATATTGCGAGATGGCTTGGCTGACATCAGTACTTTCTAGGCTCTGACGGCAATGATGCTCGCAACCGTGCCCAGCAGGGCTTTGATATGATCTCTGTCAACACTGATGTTGGTGTCATCCGGACTGGTATGCTGAACGAGCTTAAGACTGCCAACGGAGAGGAAGTGCAGGGAGGTCCTCGTCAGGGATACTAGATATTATTGAAAAGGTTCTATATATTGAATGAGATAGACACAACAGATCTATAAGACTAGCAAAAGTCTATTCATTTCTAAATCCCATTAAACCATCACATGTTGTGGTTGGCCCTTTTTCCCCGATAGATCGACGCTAGCTAATTGATTGGTCGGCCTAATTGTCTACAACATCCTATTTAGGTAAGGCTGAGTTCTCGCATTCGTTTTTAGCTGCATCTAGCTTTGTAGTATTTGCTGTATATGAAGATGCCGGTAAAAGATACATACACTACAGTAATTTGCTCCCTTTTCTCCTTCTCCTTGCATGAAAACCCTCAAATGCCGTCATATGACACGAGCATCATCGAAACCTCATCTCTTCCGATCGCGAGATCTGATTGGCCAATTTGACTTCCTCGCTTCGAAGCAAGGCGCCACGTGTGCTGAGTCAGGCGGGATGTAGAGGAACTTGACCAATGAGATTGTTTGCGGGTGACGGGGCAGTTTATAGTCCGGGGATGATGGTGGGCCGAAAGCCCGGAGGATTTCCCCCAAAAGACTTGACTTCGCTTTCTGTCGGCTCGTGAAAACAGCGTCGCGCTAGAGATGAGTGATGGTGACTTCTCCTTTCTCGCGATCTTAGAGTACCGAGACTCAACAGGCCCCCTGCATTGAACGCCTTCTCTCAATCGTGGCTCACTTTATCGAGAGCAAATTAGGATTGTGTCTAAACTTTGCGAAAAGCTGGAAATGACGTTGCGATACTAGGAGAAGCGTTGCTTGGAGATTTCCAAGTCTGAAGCTAATCTTTGCGATGGAGAAGGACGAGATCATCACGGACCTTGCTATTCACAAGGATGCCGCTGGCTTCGACGCGGTCCTTCAGGATGCAGTGTACAACTTGTCACTGCGCGCGGTCAATCCGGTAGATGTCAATGTGAACGATCTCTCTCTTGATATCAACACCGCCGCCTCAGTATGGGAGCCGTCGCAACTCTGGCGTCGCGTGCGCGGTCAGAAACCGGAAGGTACCTCGAAAAAGGTTCTGAATGGAGTTAACGCGGCGATGCCCAGCGGCAGCTTGACAGCCATCATTGGAAGCAGTGGATCTGGCAAAACGTCTCTTCTCAACTTGATGGCTGGACGCATATCCCTCTCGCGAGCGGCGGTCGCTGGACGCACGACTTTCAATGGAAATACCGATATAAACAGCGTCCGCAGCGCCTACGTCATGCAAGAGGATGTTCTTATCCCAACGTTGACCGTTCGTGAGACCCTACGATACTCGGCCGATCTCCGCCTCCCACCACCAACAACCCAGGAAGAGCGCCGGGCTATAGTGGAGCAGGTCATTCTCGAACTTGGGTTGAAAGAGTGCACTGATACTCGAATCGGAACAACTGCGCATAAAGGCTGCAGTGGAGGCGAGAAGCGGCGCACGAGTATTGGTGTGCAGTTGCTGGCCAATCCATCCGTGCTCTTTTGCGACGAACCAACTACGGGTCTCGACGCGACCAGTGCTTTTCAGATCATCCGAACGTTGAAGCGCCTTGCACAAGACGGTCGCACGGTCATCGTTTCTATCCACGCGCCTCGCTCTGAAATCTGGAGTCTCTTTGATAATGTGATTTTGCTGGCTCGCGGGTCTGCTCTGTACAGTGGTCCAGTGAGCGAGTCGGTAGCGCACTTTGAACAATGTGGCCATATTCTGCCTCCTTTTGTCAACCCAGCGGAGTTCCTCATTGACTTGGCTGCCATCGATAATCGAACTGAAGAATTGGAAGCAGCGTCGCACGTCCGCGTTGAAAATCTCCGTCAGGCATGGCAATCTCGGCCTAAATCAGAGCCAGCGGTAAATCATGCCGAACAGAAGCCACAAGCGAAGCTGGCCTTGGAAGGCGTGGGCACTGGAGCTATGAAGAAGGTCTCATTTCGCCGACAATTCCGTGTCCTCACATCGCGAACCTTTACAACGACCATCCGCGACCCCATGGGTGTCGCTGGCAGTCTTCTCGAAGCTGTCGGCATGGCTGTTATTAACGGCTGGATCTTCCTACAGCTCGATGAGAGTCTCGCTGGTATCCGTTCACGACAGGGTAGTCTGTATACCGCTAGCAGTCTCAACGGATACCTGATTTTGCTGTATGAGACTTATCGCCTAACAATTGACATTCGCCTCTTTGACCGAGAGCGAAACGAAGGTGTTGTCGGCGTGCCAGCGTTCTTGCTGAGCAGGCGAGTCGCCCGATTTCCTCTTGAAGATCTCCCCGTGCCGCTGCTCTTTTCCATCATCTTTTATTTCATGGTGGGCTATCGTCTCGAGCCTGGGCAATTTTTCATCTTCTTCGCGCTGACTTTGCTCACGCATTACATCGCGGTGACGTTTGCGGCGGTTTCTATTGGCGTGGCGAGGAGCTTCCCAGGAGCGAGTCTGGTCGGCAACATGTGCTTCACGCTGCAGTCGTTCGCTTGTGGATACTTTGTGCAGTCTCAGCAGATCCCCGTGTACGTCCGATGGCTCAAGTGGTGCGCTTACACTTTCTATATCTTTGGAGCACTGTGCGCGAACGAGTTCATTGGCACCGGAGATTCAAAAATTGGGCATTTTTACGACTGTCCGTACTCCGATGACCCTCTTGATCCGGCATGCAGAGAGTATACGGGGAAGTACATCATGGACAGCCTAGGCATGCCATCCAACTGGATTTGGCGACCGATTGTGATCCTCGTCGCGTTTACTCTCGGTCATTATCTGCTTGCAGGTCTGTTGCTGCAGTATAATCGCTTTGCGATTGACATTGCACAGGCTCGAAAGTCGGAGGGCGATCCCTCAGCGAAGAAGGCTAAAATCGCGATTCGCCCTGCCGAAGAGGCGCGGCGAGTAGCCATCTCACTAGACAAATATGCTCTTGAGATTCGCAAGCGACGACTGCCATGGAAGCGCAAGCAGAAGCTTCAAATCCTGCAGCCGATCACCGCCGAGTTCCACCCCGGAGAGTTGAACATCATCATGGGTCCGTCTGGCAGTGGCAAGACATCGCTACTCAACTCGATTGCTCGCAGGCTGCATGGTTCGGCTAGTACACAGTATCGTGTTACCGGGCAAATGCTGTACAACGGGGCCGTGCCGTCCGAGAATGTGATTCGCTCGGTGACCTCGTTTGTAACGCAGGACGACGATGCTCTCATGCCGTCGCTGACCGTGCGCGAGAGTTTACGGTTTGCAGCGGGCCTTCGGCTGCCGACATGGATGACGCGCGAAGAGAAGAACCGCCGAGCCGAGGAGATTTTGTACAAAATGGGCCTCAAAGAGTGCGCTGACAATCTCATTGGCAGCGAGCTGATCAAGGGTATCAGTGGAGGAGAGAAACGCCGAGTCACCATTGCGATCCAGATTCTCACGGACCCCAAGGTGCTTCTATTGGATGAGCCCACGTCTGGCCTTGATGCCTTCACTGCGATGTCCATTATCGAAGTACTGCAGGGGCTGGCAGCCGAAGGCCGAACGCTTATCATGACGATCCATCAGTCGCGATCAGACTTGTTCAGCCACTTCTCCCAAGTCCTTCTTCTAGCTCGTGGAGGCTATCCGGTATACGCCGGCCAGGGACAACAGATGCTCACTCATTTTTCAAACTTGGGCCACAAATGTCCAAAGACGACCAACCCCGCAGACTTTGTACTCGACCTGATCACAGTTGATCTGCAACAAGAGGATCGAGAGGCCATCACCCGCGAGCGTGTTCAACACCTCATTTCTCGATGGACCGATGCAACACCTCAACTCGGGCGAACTTCATCTCAAATTGCGACTCCGGCGGAGCTGGGTAGTCTGCGACGACAAATGTTGCCCTTCCGTGTGACATTCCCGCTTGTGCTACACCGGTCCTTCCTCAATTTCTGGCGTCAGCCGCCATTGGTGATGGCTCGGTCGATGCAGATCGTTGGTATTGCGATTATTATGGCGTTGTTCTTTGCGCCATTGAAGAACGACTATGCAGCGGTGCAATCTCGCATGGGATTCATCCAGGAATTTGCGGCCTTGTACTTTGTGGGTGAGTTATCAAGCGTTTGATCTTGGTGCATAACATCAGATACTAATCGGCATAGGGATGCTTCAAAATATTGCAATCTACCCGAACGAGCGGGACGTCTTCTATCGCGAAGAAGCCGACAATTGCTACTCTGCCGAAACATTCATTCTATCCTACACAACTATCGAAATCCCCTTCGAGGTTATCTCGGCGCTCGTCTTTGGTGTGCTAGCCGCGTTCGCAGATAATTTGAAACGCAGTGCGCAAATGTTCCTTATCAGCGCCTTCAACTGCTTCTGCATCATCAGCTGCGGCGAGTCCGTGGGAATAATGTTCTGCACGCTGTTCTCGCACGTCGGCTTCGCAGTCAACGTCACCTCCATTCTTCTATCGATCTCGACAATCCTCGGCGGCGTAATGAGCCTGAATGTCAACGAGGTTCTCCAGGGCTTGAACCACCTCTCGCCGATCAAATATGCCATTGCCAACTTGGCACCGTACTCGATGCATGGGCAAATGTTTGATTGCACCCCGTCTCAGCAGCTGGCGGATGGGAGTTGTCCT
The DNA here is from genome assembly GCA_022985105.1 of Penicillium ochrochloron. Classification (NCBI taxonomy): domain Eukaryota; kingdom Fungi; phylum Ascomycota; class Eurotiomycetes; order Eurotiales; family Aspergillaceae; genus Penicillium; species Penicillium ochrochloron. Next base: position 38,524 of record JAAVMA010000007.1, read on the forward strand.
ATCAATACAGGTGAGGAGGTGCTCGCGCTGTATAACCTTGACAAGAACGGGCCGATGAACGTGCTGGCCCTGGGTGTGTGCACGATCATCTATCGCTTGGTCGCATACCTATTCCTGAAGGCGATGCGGTCGCATCGCATGATGGAGCGGTGGCGTGAGTGGCGGCAGTCGAGGCAATCGGCTTGATTTTCTTTCACATCTGCACCATTGATACCCTTTGCCTTTGCTCATAGTTGAAACATTTCCGTCTAATCCAGATCTTGATATTGATCTCACAATTTACATCTTACAATTCATTATCTTTGTGCATAATCTTCGCGTGAAAGAAGACTTTGAATATCACCATCGTGTCTCTGGTCTCCATGGTATGCTCGTCGGAGGCCGCCGGTGTATAAAGTGACCCTCTTAGCAGGTGGCCACAACTCGACCATCGCCACCTTCCGATCGGATATTATTAATGAGCCTCGGAACACTGCCCAAGGTGAACAGACAACCAATCATGAGCGCCTGGATGATAGAATCCATTGGTGATTTAATTCGCCAAAATCTCGTAGAGAAATCAGTGGCGAGCATCGTGGACATTCTCCCCGACCGGCTAATGATCTCATGCTACCATGTCAAGTCCTCTTGGAACATGACAATCATCGCCTTGTCCTTCTCGATCGGATTTCCCAAATTTCAAGTCCAAATAGAGTCAATAAAGTTTGGCCCAAGAGATGTTCTCGACCCTTCTAGTGTTGGCCCCAAGAATTAGCGACCTCTTGGCAGAGGGGCAGACAACGACAGTGACAAAGTGACAAGTCTTTGCTGAATTTCCAGAAGTGCCGCTCTTTGTGGTTGACCCGAGTTCTTTGAGTGTTTCAACTCTTTCAATCTTTGTAAGAGGCCAAAAGTAGTCTGATTGGCCGATCCAACCAAAAAGTTGTTTCGTAGAATGGTTCACCCAACAATGAAAACCAACGGAACCGAACATTCACACCAAATTCCACTCCCCTCACTGACCCAACCAGTGTTCAGGATACTGTGGTTAAAACGGAACCAGACTTGAACACTCAGGAACGAGTGGTCCCCGTTGCTTCTGAATGGACATGTACCTTTTCCATTCCTCTTCTTCCACGGAGTTCCGTGGGATAGTGGGGTAAATCAGAGTGAGATTATTCAGGTACAGTGACACACTCAGCCCTTGGACACGAGCACGGATACTCCTACTGCATCAGGCACAATATCCAGCCCAGCGGAGAACTTTCATCCTTGAACACCGCTCCCCCTCACCCAAGAATTCACGAACAATGCCCTGAACCTGATACCCTGAAACAGGACACAATCCCGGCTTACCCTGGATCTGCCATCATTCGCTGAACCGCTTCCAGTGGAGCCCGCGACACGTCGCCTGGGCCTAGAGTGAGAATCTCTTCCTTCCTCTTGACTCTTCCCCGTCAGGCCTGGCCTACCATCGTGATCCGACTGGCCGGAACACGGAAAACAGGGGCTCTGCGAATCGCCGCACACAAAAAACGGTGCTTGCGGAGTCTTAGCTGACCCACCTGTTGTAATTTCTTCAGGGCGCTAGTCTTGGATCCACGAATCGGAGGGCGAGGAGGGGAGGGAGGGGCTCGTTAGGCTGGCGATCGAATCGGGGACTTTGTTCTGACTTCCACCACCAGGTGGATGCCGGACTGGCGGGGGTGCCTGTCTATCACTTGGGTCTAGATTGAGGGATCGTCTGAGGTGAGTTTTTCTTTCAAGATTCGAGTTTTTTTGGTTGTTTTGTTTCGCGCGCGGTTCCACTGTTCTTTGGAGGGCCAATGGGAGTGTGGAAGAGTCATTTTGGTTCCTTTTTTACTGATGAGGGGTTTTTTCTTTCTTGTCTTTGGTCTTTGGTCTGTTTCATCGTTTACTTGTGGCCATGGTTTGCTCATACCTTTGTTCTCGGTGGTGGTAGGGGTAAGACAAGTCTTGTTGTAGTCGAGGATAGTAGGGCAGTCGACAGTGGAAGTACTTTTACTGTAAGAAGGGAGATGATTCAATATCAATCCAAAGTCAATCATGAATGTGATCATTCAATCTCTATAAATCTATCTCAATCATCCCCAATATAAAACTCCAGAGAAGATCGAGAGATCCTCATTGTCCTGATCCGGGGGGTATTCAACGAAGAAAAGATGGGCATAAAAGTAGATTCATCATAGCTCGTAGACGACGTCCTGCCCCGGCGGGGAAATCAACCCGCGCACTGAGTGGGGGAATAAAATAGGCATGTCGAATCAACCGAACATGGTCTTCCAAAATCAACAAAAAGGGCCACCAACTTGGGTGGAACGAAGAAAAGCTCGAACGATAACGAAAAACGGGGGATATCGAATCACCAACCCGGAAGGGGTGGATATAGGCGAGACGAAAGAGAAGAAAGTTTAAAGACCCTTTAAACGAGTGCTCGGGTCAACCGGCAGGAAGGCAGAAATGGGTTGCGAAATGTAAAAATGAAGGTCATAAAAGAATGTGGTTGCAACCATTTACTGGCCGATAGTCAAAGCCAGACCGGTGTTGATGGGGCAGCCGTGAGTGGCGTGGTCATCAGTAGGAATGAGGTAGGCAGCATTGCAAGCATCGTCACCAGCCTTGCAGACAGCAGACGGGCACAAAGAGGTCGAGTCAGTGGGCAAGACAGCGAAACCATACTTGGTGAACTGGGAGTTGGTGCCCATATCGATGCAAGACAGATCCCAGAAGATGGTGTCGACGGCCTGGGTGTACTCGAACTGCAGGACATCAACCTGGTTGGGGTCGGTGGCCAACTTGATGGAAACACCGCCACCATTGGGGTTGGTCTTCCAGGCCTCGCTGTAGGTACCGCCGTTGGCAGTCAGGACCTGCATGGGGCCGACGGTGTCGGTGACGGACCAGGCGTAGACGTCGTGGCTCAGGTTGTTGGTGATCAGGACAGAGCCACCAGCGGGGACGGTGTTGTTGCGGCGAACCATGTTGTTCATGTTCATGCCGGAGGGGAGGGCAGAGGCCAGAGCAGCAAAGGCAGCGGCAATGCCGAAAGTCTTGGTGAACATCATTTTGAGGATAAAAGGAGTGATGTAGTAGAGACTGTGGGAAAAAATCTATATAGATTTTAAGAGGTTGGGTAGAGAGTGTAGGTCTGATCGACAGATCTATAAAGAATGCAATCGAGAATCGATCTCGAAATGAAAGGCAGGAACCCGAGGGTTGTTGGAAAGAGAGTGGTCTTCAAAAAGAGAGAATGAGAGACTTGTTTGAAAGAAGAGAAGAAGAGATCCTGAGAGGGAATGAACAGGGCCTCTTTATAACTTTCGACAGGGTCCTATTCAGTCGCCCCGGATAGGTACCGACCAGAAAAAAAAACGTGTGTGGGCCCAGCCATGCAACGGTCATCCATGGATCGAATCGAGGAACAAGTGGACTGTGGACAACAAGTGGATCTCCTGGCGCCAAAGGCAAAAAAGAAAGGAGTGGGGCAGAGTAGAGGCAATTGATCGAATCATAGGTTTCATAGTTTTAGTTGACAAAGGGTCTGGTCTAACGTCGCATTAACAGGGCTTGACAGGCTCCAGGGCCTTTTTTGCTTGAATTAATGGGCATGTCTGGACTCAATTAGCCGGGGTGTTGTGTCGCCTAGCAAATGGGAGAAATTGAGAAATTGGAGGTATAGAACAGATACATAGAATCTACCCATCTCGTATACCAAGTTCAGCTATACCCTAATTTTGATATGCGGTGTGATCAGGATCAATAATTGACGTGTCTGGTGGTCTATGGACGGTCAATAATGACAACGGTGAGTCACTAGCATATAGGTGTTGTTCAATTGTATAGAGGGGAAATAGACCAGTTGGCGGGACTGGGAAGTGGTGGGCGTGGAGAAATAAAAAGTGCGTGAGAATTGCCTCCTTCGTACAAATCATGGATCGAGCCACCACTTTAATCCGCCGTGGCAATTAGCCACTTTTCCTTCTTTCTTCTTCTCTCCCCACGTCATCCCTTCCGTGCCCATCCGCGGTTCCCCCAATTCCCAAGGCGAATGAAAAAGAAAAAGTCTGACGGATCAGCTTTCTACCCATGGCAAGTCACTTCGGCAGTAGCCATAATCCATATGCTTTTGACACATGCTTGCCTCGGGGACCATTTTCAACCTTTGAAGGAAGGTTCTCCCCAGTTATACAGTAGAAAACTCGCCTTTCCCAATCCCACGGACTGAGTATAGCCTCGCTTGGAGAAGCTACCATTATTCGGCTCTACTACTACTTAACGTCTCAAACTGACATACCTGATGCCCGCCATTTGCTATTTGCCATTTGCCTGTATCCGTTACCGCATTACTCTTTCCAAAAACAATCTGACTGGTGTACCCTAAACATGCATACATCGGATGTTCGCCGTCCACAAAATGTTTGACGGACCTATAAGATGAGCTCGACATGTCAAACCCACACACCTTCTTCCTTCTTGCAGTAACTAGTCTTGCTGAGCTGTACATTTCTCGTTCCTGGATAATCATTACCACAGAAATTTTCTTTTCTTTTTTTTTTCTCTTACCTACACAGGTCCCTCTTTCTCCACCCCCGGTGCCTCTGACGTTGCAGGGCTCTTGGGTACCTGTCGATCGAGCCTGGATTTACGGAGGATTGTGGTGGCAATGCGTGGTTTTCGTTGGGCCTTGCATTTCTCCGTGGAATCTTGTAGGTTTATTTTAGTTTAAAGAATAGTTAATAATATTATTCTTGATATTTACTACTGTACATACTACTTACTACTCAATGATCATTTCCATATTGACTGATCTTTTCTGATTTGCTCGGTGTGGCCCATGCTCCCCGAAGCAAAAGACCTTGAACCACTGATCCAGTTTGTTGACACCCGACATATCAACAGTCTCAACTATGTACTGTATTACTATAGTCTTTTGAATACTGATCTACGAGCTGTCAATTCATCCAACTTCCTCGACCTTCTAGCCCGCATATGCTGCCCTATCTCCGATCGCGCGACGCGGCGACAGCACAGTAGCCCGTTACTAGTCCCCGGTCTTAGCCCAGTGTTCCACAGCCAGTGGCCACTTTAACCAGGCCAAGTGGACCCGGCTAAGCAGAAAACAGTTACTGGGATCGCAAGGCAAGACCGTTCCTTAAACCTTTCACCGAGGAGGAACTCGGAATAATAGGGCTTGAATGGGGCCTGAACGGGGGCGCGGCCCAACCGCCAACCGCCAGCTGGTCGATCGCTGGAGTCCCCCCTCTTGCCCACTTTCGCCCACGCTAGGGAAGTAGGGCACTTCCAGAAATTCGTGGGAAGGATTTGGTGAGTCTAGACCGACTCTTTGGGCTGAGGGAGTTTGTCGGACCGGGCCTGTGCTCGTTTGGTACCTGCGTAGGGCGTTAACTTTACAATGGATTGACTCTTAGAGCTCTGCGTGGGCGAACTTGTTGGGCCTGGCCGGCTGGAAAAGGGCTTGGTGGCACTGATCAGGGTTGGATGTGACTGTCATTCACTTGAGTGCTAGAGAATGGAAAAGGATCTTTTTTTTAATTCTCGCCTCAAACATTGTGGTGGGCCGGGGATGGGTCGAGATGGCAAATTCACGATGGAGTGAGCGGTGCTACACTAAATATTTCATACAGTAATTGGAAAAATTAGCCGCTGATCAAGAACGATGAGATGATAAAAACTATTTGGTATACTACTGTGTACAGAACGAATCTCTTCAACCTCACGCCGTGTGGCACAGCGCACCACCGCCATGCCGGGCTGGTGTGGACTCCACTCCACCAGCACACAGCCACTGAAGTCACCTTCCTGCTTCAGTTCTGAGTCACCCCGTTCCTTTTTCGTGGACAGGGATGTAGTGTCCATACACTCCGACCGGGCTCCAAGAGGAAGCCTGGAGCGGAGCTGATAGAGCACCGAGAACAGGTCGGGGAAAAGTCAAGGGAAGCCCGCCTAGCTGGGCTGACTTCATGCAAGGCACCGAGGTTCTCCGTAGAAACTATCTCTTGAAGCCTAGGCCGTGACAATTCCCTTTCTCTCGCGGATTTACCACATTGGTGATCGCATAGCCGAGAGACTAGCCAATGTGCTCTCGCCACTTGACTCGTCCTTCTTGCGGTGACCGGCCAGCTCCAAGTTGATTTGCCGATGGACATGCACCAGCCAGTCCACGTAGCTTTGGGCTTCATTGTTCCGATCCTCCAGCAGCAGACGAGCGAATTCATACTCTGCCCCGTCGAGGCCTTGTCGGGCCAGTTGGACGGTCACGGCCTTGGATCCGCGCACCGTAGAGAAGTACTGCAACAAGTTCCGGACTTGGGCGTTGAGATGGGTCTCCAGAACAGGCAGTGAGGACATGTTGGGGTTCAGCTCTTGAAGCGAGTTGTGTCCGGGACCGAACAAATCCTCCAGAAGATTAGGCGAGACTTGTGCGTGTAGCCAAAGGAGAATAGCCTGACCGTTGTCCACCAAGTAGACACCGCCCTCCTCAACCTTGGAGAAGCTTGCCCTTACAGCTGGCGGAACTTGGAGCTGACCATGCTCGTTGGCGAAGCCATCTTCCGGTTGCATGTTATGAATGGGAATGATACGGGGATAGAGGTAGAGAGACATTTCTGTGCAGCCGATTGACCGGATCATGCGCATGTCGTGAACACGACGGTCGATCGCTTCGTTTCCACCTGCACAACTAGATTAGCCATAATGTGATATCGGCGCAAAAGGGGTAGGATTACTTACCTTTGAATGCTCTGGACTTTACCAAGCTCAGCATATACATTGAGAACTCCTTCAAGTTCTCAGGCAAAACCAGCTGGCCAGGCGGGTGTGATCCAGAGAAGATCTTGCGATATCCGCTGAATATGTCAACAGTCTTCTCTGAGATGCTGGCGCGAATGTCCTTGAGGCTCTTGTCAAGTGTCTTGGAGGCAGCTGTAGTGCAGTGTTAGTAAGGAGACAAGAAAGACCACTCGACATTTGCTCGACGCTTGACTTACCCTCCTTAGCGATGACTGCCACAATAGCATCCTGGTCAACAAACTTCATCGTCTCCATGCCACCTTCATTGACAGCGGCTACCACGTTGATACATCGGACGCGACGTTGACCATCCGCAGAGGTATACAGCAAGGCGGCCTGGAAGTGAGCGTCCAGCTTGGGGTCCAGCTTCCCATCATAGCTGAAGAGAACACCAATGGCCTTCTCCGCATCGATGCCGCCAATTTCGAGATCGGCACCGAGAGTATGTTGTACGAAATTGCCGTGGTAAGAGGAAACCTGAAGTCCGTTGGAGCATCGAACCTTCATCAAACACTGGTAACCAGTCTCTCGAGTGATAGCGTGAGCCAACTCCTTCCGCACCTTGGGAACGTCGCGAGGCGAGTGGAAGTTGGAATAGAAGAATGTCTCGCCTCCAGTGAGAGCTGCCACATGACCTGTTCATGGAGTTAGATTATGGCCTTCTCCAAATACCTCCATTCGCGGTTCAAACATACCGATTGTTGCCACATCCATATAGGCGCCACCGGGAGAGGCAATGAAAAAGTCCACACCCACACCGGCTTCAGCCATCTTGCTAGCGGTCTTCTTCCATGATGGATCCTCAGTAGTATACAACTTTCGCTCAGCGTCGGTTCCGTGAAGGCTGCGGTCATCGCGTTGCTCTGACAGCTTTCCGGGACCCGATGTCGGCAGGCTTGCCAACGCGCAGACAATTTTGCCTCCGGTTGGTTGCAGCGCCGAGAGAGCAGCATTCAAAGTTGGAAGCAATGCCGACTCGGTATTCTTGATATGGGAGAAGATACTAGGTATCTGGCCCAAGAGAGATGAGATTACGGATCTTTTGTTTTCGTCCGGTTAGTGTCTGGAAAGCAAGAAAGCAAGAAAGCAAGAAAGGAGCAATTGTCAGCACATACTTCGATTCGTACGGATCAACGAAGAGACCCTCGCTGAGTGGTACGAACGGCTCTTCCAAGTCAGTCATGACCATCATTTGTGCTTGGTTCAATGTTGACTGTTTTCCACGTTAGCTGAATGCCCGTTGTTGGGTAACCTGGGTTGTACGTACCGTCAGATTGTAGAATTGCACCTCCTTGTCATAAGTGACAATGCCGACCTTCGCACCCGCGGGCAGCTTGCGGGCCTTAGATTCATCGCCCTCGGAGCCATCCACCTCCCCATCCTCGCCATACAAAGCTTCCGCGATACCAGCACAGACACCCTTCAAGTAGCCACGGTGCGATGACTCGCGGCTGACGTCGATCAGGAACAGTGTGCGCAGACCCACGGGCTCCTTGTTCCAGTATTCCTTGGGCACCAAGAACTCGACTGTGCCCATCATCAATTCCGGCCGTTGCATACGATCCACGCGCGCACCACTCGGATCCAGAGGCGCAAAGTACTCGGTGGGGGTATCATTGGGGAACGTGCACATGTTGCAGACGAATTTGCTGCCTGCAGCACGGAATGACATGAACGGATTGATGTATGTTCGGCATCGTCGACAGCGTGGAGGGCCAACATCCCCAAAGTCCAATACCGGAATTGGTTGTTCACCAGGGTCTAGCGGCGCGAGCGGCTGTAGGATCATTCCCAGAGGAAGACCAGTGGAGGAGAGGAAGTCGGAGGTCGAGGGAATGTTATTGAGCGTCAGACGGGCGTACTTTGGCGAAGAATTGCCCTGGTCGTGAGCAACGAACGGGATTGCGGCAGGGGGAGGTAGATGCCGGTCCATTGTCGGGTAGACATGGTTGAAATAATACTGAGCAGGCAGGTCTCGCGATCGGGGGATGCTGGGGATCTGTTCAGGGTCAATTCGACCTTGCGTAGGCACCGAGCCCGCACCACTGGGCATTCCAGGCTGCGAGGTGATTCCTGGCGCAGACAGAGCAGGCTGAGGAACTCCACCGGGTGCCACTGGCGGTGGACTTTGGTTCAGACCGGTGTTGAGGAATTGGGATGTTGGTTGGACACCTCCCGCGGGGGTCATGGCATTGTTGAAGCCCTGCGCGGGGGCAGTCGAGGCAGCTGAGCCGGCTCCAATGTCATGATAGGCATGACGATGCTTCTTTCGGTGTGTCCTAGCTCCAGCATCTGCGGCAATTCCCAGACCACTCATTTGAGAAGCCAGACCAGCCATATTCGGATCTCCGACGGCAGCCATTGGAGGTTGTTGGGCGGCATTGTATGCGGCATCGGGGCTCTGGGCCTGATACGCTGACTGAGGAGAGCCGTAGGCAGGCCACTGATTTGGCGAAGTGTTGGCGTAGCCGGCTCCTGGCTGTTGAGGAGCGGCGCCTGGGGGGTAACCGGCGGCCGGGTATGGTGGTGATGATTGAGGGGGAATGTGTTGTTGAGCTTGGGGGTTGGAGGGGTCGTAGCCAGCCTGGCCCATTGCGTGATACATGGGGTCAGCCATGGTGGATCCGGGCGAGAGGAATCAGGAGACTAGGGATCAGCAAAGCATAACGGGGGAGGGTTAGAAGGTGTTGCACCCCGCGATGTTGACGATGTTGATGATCTACCGGACTGACCACCTTTACTCTCCCGCGACGCGGGCCTGCGGAAATAAGTGGCTCCGAGGCTTCACGTGTGGAACCCGTCCCTTATTGTAGACTTGGTACCTCATCATTAAGATTCACGATTCTCTTGGAGTCTCTATTCTATTTTCTCATTAGATGTTCAATCTATCACAGCTTTGTCTTTCCTTTCATAGAACCAATATTGTCCCCCAAGGTCAACCCTACAATGCCTTGGTAGCCTCATTTCAATAACTTTATCGTCATTCCCCTCCACCGCCATTCCATCAAAAAAACACTAGCTAGATGACACGAATGCAGCCCACCAATGCATCAATTATCCCCGTCCGTGCTGATTTAGGCTAGTGAAAGGTCGGAATCACCATCCGACTAAAGTTGACAGGAATTGAGGACCTTCCGATAAGCGTCCGATATCGATACATGTTCATTCCTGATTCCTTCGTACAGTCTTCCATACCTTGTCATTTGTTCACGAACCCGACTCACTGGCTCTAATCCCTGCGTGCCCTCGAATCAACGGACTCGCGCTTATCGGACTGCGCACATCACCAGCAGTAGTCACATTTTCTAGCCCCCTTAGGGCTCTTGAAGATCTTCTCGTGTCCCATTCGCGCTGTCTGCTCGCTTCTGATCGCGAAATTGGGCCCCTCCATCTGGCGTCACTGCCGGGCCACTAGAATACCAAGTCCATACCTACAGTGCTGGGATTAATCCCTGGCATAGATTCCTAGCGTGCTCGGTAAGTCGCCTCCCTATTAATTGCGTGATTCTATCTTTCCAGATATTTTTTTTGCTTTTTCCCTTTCCCAACCTTATCTCCTCTCGTCCCTTCCTATCCATTCGTCATGTCTAAACCCCTCAACACAGATCGTAAACCAAAGAGCCGTCAGCTTGGAGACCCTCCCCCTCCAGTATCCCCACCAATGGCTACTATTCAAGATGATGACGAGCTTCTGCTCGCCCGAATTGGCTACAAGCAGGTACGTGCGCGCGCAAGTCGTATGGTTCCCGCGGGTACTGCCGCTAACCTTAATTCCCCGGTATCCAGGAGCTTCGAAGAGAATTCTCCAAATGGTCCACTGTGTCATATGCTATTAGTATATTGGGAGTTCTTGGTTCAGTTCCAGCAACATTGGGTCAGCCTCTTATAGTTGGTGGCCCCGCCACTGCCGTATGGTGCTGGCTGATCGGCTCTATCATGGCTCTGGCCATCGGTAGTTCCGTCGCGGAATTAGTGTCAGCATATCCTACGGCAGGTGGTATGTACTATGTGACAAAGCATGTGGTGCCCCCTGGTCAAGTTCCGCTCTTTGCTTGGACCCAAGGATGGTGCAACCTGCTGGGCCAGACAGCTGGTGTGTCTTCAGTCGCGTATACCGTCTCGCAGATGTTGCTTGCGTGCGTGAGCATGAACTCGGATCTTATCGATGGCGAATACTCATATTCACCGTATGTGAACATCATGATTGAGTCAAATTGGGTACTGATAAACTATCAGAACAGCTCTCCAGACTGTGCTAGTGTCTATTGGAATCCTGCTCGTCCTTGGCATCATCTGTTCATTGACTACCAAAACTTTGCATCGAATCATCCTTTGGTTCGCTCCTATCAATAGTACGTACCCATCTCATGCATCTTGTTCCACGGCAACTAACACCCGAAAGTTCTGGCTACCATTGGCATTTGCGTTGCACTTTTATATCTTACCCCAGATAAGCAACCGGCCTCATGGGTCTTTACTCACTTCACCGACGGGTCTGGATGGGGATCAAAAGTATTCTCATTCTTTCTGGGTTTCTTGTCTGTTGCATGGACAATGACCGATTACGATGGAACGACTCAGTTAGTACTACCCTAGAAAATGTGTCAACACCATGCTAATGTTTATCATAGTATGTCCGAGGAAACACATGACGCTGCCGTTCGTGGACCAGTCGCTATCAAAACCGCCGTATTGGTATCTGGAGCCTTTGGATGGCTTCTTACCGTCAGCATGTGCTTCTGTTTGACTGATTTCGAGGGTATCCTAAACTCTCCGACAGGTCTACCTGCTGCTCAGATATTCTTGAATGCAGGTGGAAGGACGGGCGGCACAGTGATGTGGGCATTCGCCATCCTCGTGCAATTCTTTACCGGCTGCTCGGCAATGTTGGCTGATACACGAATGGCATACGCCTTTGCTCGAGATAATGCACTCCCGTTCTCTGACTTCCTGGCCAAGGTCAATCCTTACACTCACACCCCAGTCAACGCGGTCTGGTTTGTGGTTTTCTTCAGTATCTCACTGAACTTGATCGCCATTGGGTCCACCGAGACTGCCCTCGCAATCTTTAGTGTCACCGCTCCCGCATTGGACATATCCTATGTGTCTGTCATCTTGGCACATCAGATCTACAAGCACAAAGTCAAGTTCATCGAGGGACCGTTCACTCTCGGGAGATGGGGTACTCTTATCAACTATATCGCAGTAGTCTGGGTGCTATTCATTAGTACCATTCTCTTCTTCCCATCACAACTGCCTGTGACACCTGCCAATATGTACGAGCCTCGTCACCGCATTGAGAATTGCAACATACTAACAACGGTTTACCAGGAACTATGCGATCTGTGTGGCAGCTTTTATTGCCATATTCGCCTTCGTCTGGTGGTTCGTTGCAGCCAGAGGGTAAAAATGACATTCTTCTGAATGAAGGAACAAGTACTGACAAGTCGCCTAGCAAATATACTGGTCCTCAGACCAACGACATTATCAACGAGATCCCGAGCGAAGATAACGATGATGACTGTGAAGAGCCTGATGATTTCTCGGTTTGAGATATCGCATTTCATCAGACATGAGTACATGTTGATATAAATTTGCATTTCTTGCTGCTACTGGAATAGACGGATACCGGCTTAGAGAAGGAAGGTTGGAGTTCAGTTGAATTTTTGTTAGATGCTTTCGGTCCAATATGTCATAATGATTAAGCTGACCGTGTCGTTTCACGTGTTGTGATCGATAGAGGCAAATAAAATCTTTGAGGCAAGAGACGTGAAGAATTTCGGCCAGTTATACCCCAGTTCGTCTTTCCCTATACCTGGATCTGAAGCAGATGACTGAAAATACGTATGTTTTCAAATTTCCTCACGGGTTTGGACTCATCAAACTCTAATTTAGCACGGTGACGGCATAATCCCGTAGTCTCGGAATATGCACGGCTCCTTTCAAAATAAGTGCTCCCGCCTTGGATGTTGCAAACTCCCACGCCAAAAACTGCTCCATGCTTGAGCACATTACACATGGTCCGCATTTGGCAAATGACTCGCAGAGAATGTGAAAATAGAAGCGTTGGGAGTCCTTCTAGAAGATGACGTAGCGATCTGGCAAATTTGGGGTGGGTCCTTCCTCAGACTGTGGTCAAAAAAGTAAAGACATACATCTTTATGTACATGTACCTAATATGCACCTCATCCATCAATCCAGTATAGGTGACGATTGTTACGCTCATGTGGGATCCCCATGCATTTCGTTTGCCTATTTACCTACAGACATAGAACCTCCAAGACACTAGGGCATGAGGAATATTGAAAACAACTACCCTTCAAGACAACCAGTATGTTGTTATCACGAGTGTTTGGCGTGATTATCCTTGAAATATCAATTCCTGAAACCTATACGTACATGTCTTAAGGCTTTGTGGCAGGGAATTTACCACTGCCCAAGATATCACCATCCTCGGTTTTTCCATTCAGAGCTCGGTCGATGCGGAACTGAGAAGTCTGGAAAAGTCGAGGCATACTGGTTTTCTCAAAAGGAATATCTTGAACGATCATCTTGGCCAGCTCTTTCGATGACAGCCAAATGACCGGCATACCATGCCCATTGAAGCCTGCAAGGATGTACTGGTCCTTACCGCCAGGCACAGTTCCGATATGAGGGTTCGAGTCGTAAGAGTATCCCATAACACCCGACCAGATCTTGTCTATCCTGGCACCAGTGTCTTCCCATCCACAGTAGGTCTTCTGCATGTAGTCGTTGTAGTAGTCCTTTGCAGAATCGATGAGGATGCTATCGTCCACATTGTTATACCACTGTTCCTCGTGTTTCCGGAACACTGCAGCAGCACCTCCGACAATGATACTGCCGTCAGCACGGGGAATGAGATACGACAGTACGTTTTCATCCGTTCGATTGATATAGGAGTTATTCAGGAGGGGCGCAGTCACTCCATCTGGAACGGTGATCCTGCAACATATGCCTTTGCATGGAACAATGTTCTTCTTATACTGTGGGAGGACACCCGAGACATAGGCGTTGTTTGCGTAGACGACCTTTCCAGCACGCATCTTGCCTCGAGGTGTCTCCACGATAAATCCGCCTTCTGGATCAGCGGTTACTGATGTGACCGGAGTGTTTGTTTGCAAGTTGACGCCAGCATCAACAATCAGCTCCACTAGATGCATGATGAACTTGTAGGGCCACATCGTTCCAGCAGTGAAGCTGGCACAAGCCTTGGCACCTTTCACTCCGCAGATCTGGAAGGTAAGTGTCAGTTTGTAGTCTTTGCTAGAATGTAGATAAGCGATTCACTTACCCCTTCCACATTGTCGCCGGAGTAGAAAATTACGTCATCCATGTACTGGAATCCCTCGGAAACCATGCGGTCATATACAGATTTGGCCTTCCCTGCCGCGTCTGCATTACACCAAACATCGATCGACCGGGTTAGAGTGAAATCACAATCGATCTTCTCTTGCTCAATGGTCTTTTTCAGAGCGCGTAGATTGTGAATCTCAAACTCGGCAATCTCAGCTCCAGCCCGAGCTCCCGCACGGTCCACGTATGTTGGAATGTGACCATAGAAGTCGGGTCTGGCATGACCACCGTTCCTGCCAGTCGCCCCCGAGCAGGCACCTCGGGCCTCTAAAATAGCAATGGACCTGTTCGCATCGCCATGGTCTTTGACGAGATGATAGGCAGTGCCAACACCAGCATATCCGGCACCAATAATCACGATATCACTGTGCTCTGGCAACTGCTCTGTTGAACGATGATCATGGAGCTTGTGCCGTGTTGTTTGCCAGAACGTCTCACCAGGGTTGTTGGCAGGGAGACACTCGGGAGTCCCGGCAGTTTGAGATGAATCTCTAGCTCGAGTAGGCAAATCTTGAGTCCTGGCAGGCATGATTGAAAGACTGATAACGGATAGACAAAATAGACTTGAAAGTACAATCAACAGAGCACGCGGATCAGGGGCATAATTAAGTTTCCGGTGATTTTGATAGAGTTGAGTGGCTTTATCGCGATAGTCCGGAGACCGGAACGTTATCGGCATACCAACTGGCCACTCATGCCGAGTGCGCTTGTCGGCCGGGCCGGAATTTCCTCTTCGGGCCTTAACCTTAAAAGCCTAATCTCGACCCTGGGTCGGAGATGTACCACCCCGCATGAAGCAGGGCTTAACACAGTCAGTGCTCAACCTCCCATCAGAAAGATAGTCGAGGTCTGCTTTGTACTCTTATCTTGCCGGTAGAAATCCGGTCGCTTGAACCAACTACAAACGAGCGATTACCAATGCCCTCAAGGTGACCTGCCTCTATGCCTCGTGATTGGTGCCCGACAGATCGCCAAAAGCAATATGCATGAAAGTGGAAAATAGTACAAATTTACCACAACGACTCCAAATATTCGGTCTCCTCTAAGAAAATTCTGTTTCGACTGCTTATTCTTCAAACATGACCATTTCAGCCATGTCGGAGGACCATGATATTCGTATTACCTCTTCGAAAGAGAAATACCCCGCCGAGATGACCAAAGAGGGAGATGTGGAGAATGCTGCTGGGCAGCTGGAAGAAATCCACGATTTACAACAGGGGCTTCACCAGCGGCACATACAGATGATAGCTCTCGCGGGCACTGTTGGAACTGGGCTATTTCTCAGCTCGGGTCGCGCCATCGCCCACGCCGGCCCCTTGGGAGCTTTCCTCTCATATTCCATCATCGGTCTAGCAGTGTCTAGTGTTGTTTTCGGCGTTGGTGAGATGGGCGCCTTGTGCCCTCTCAACGGTGGAGTCATAAGATATGCAGAAATCTTCTTTGATCCTGCGCTGGCCTTCGCCAATGGATGGAACCAAGTGTACTCATATATTGTGTCCATCCCAGCTGAATTGGTCGCATGCGCCGTCATTGTTGAGTTCTGGATCACTGTCAGCAGTGCTATATGGATCACCGTATTCGGTCTTATCATGACTATCACGGCGCTCCTCTTCGTCCGGATCTACGGAGAGCTCGAGTTTGGATTCTCGATTCTCAAAATCATGTTGATTATCGGTATAAACATCATGGCTTTGGTCATCACCTGCGGTGGAGCGCCAAATCACAAAACCATAGGCTTTGAATACTGGAAGGCTCCGTATGGCCCCTTTGTCCAATACCTCGGCATCAAAGGCTCCCTGGGCCATTTCCTTGGATTTTGGACCACATTCAGCAATGCTCTATACGCTTATTCCGGCATTGAAAACATCACCGTTGCCGCTGCAGAGACCAGATGTCCCCGGCAAGCTATCCCAATGGCCGCACGACGCATCTTCGTCCGTATCCTGCTATTCTACGTTATTACGATATTCATGGTTGGTCTAGTTGTATCTTCTGCCGACCCAAGCCTACTCCGAGACTCCGGCACGGCGGCCCAGTCTCCCTTTGTCATTGCCGCCCGGGATGCCGGTATCAAAGTGGTTCCATCAATCATCAACGCCGTTGTTCTGACCTCAGCCTGGTCATCAGGCAACTCTAACATGCTCGGCGGCTCTCGAATTCTCTACGGAATGGCAATGCAGGGTCATGCTCCCGCTGTCTTCAAGCGTCTTAACCGCTTCTCAATTCCCTACGTTGCCGTTGGCCTTTACAGCATTTTTATGGCTCTAGGCTACATGGCTCTCTCTGATGGCGCATCCCTGGCCTTTGGATGGCTCCAGGATTTGGTTTCCATCTCTACCATCGTAAATTGGATAACTATAATTGTTGTCTATCTTCGATTTCTATATGGGTGCAAGAAGCAAGGGATCGACCGGAAGAGAGAGTTGCCTTGGGCGGCTCCATTCCAGCCTTATGGAACATGGTTTTCCTTGGTCATATTCGTTCTACTCTTCCTTACTGGAGGTTATTCTACATTTATGAAGGGACATTGGAGTACTGAGACCTTTATCTCGTCTTACTTCAATTTGCCGTTCATCCTAATCGTGTATTTCGGATACAAGTTCTGGATGAAGACCAAGATCATTCCATTGGAGGATATCCCCATTCGGCCTTTTATTGAGCATTATCGGCAGAATCCAGAGCCTGAACCTGCGCCTAAACGTGGGCTTCAGCGACTGAATATCCTGTGGTCTTAATGCCGGGAATGATTTAGTTGAATATAGCAAATGCAATTCTTTCTATTTTAGTACATGAAATAATCTACATGCAATTTGTAACATAGTTGGTCATCAAGTTTATTGTTGGAATAGTGATATAATGCTTGAAACTATGCCATGGAGACAGTCCAAATATGAAGCTGGACTTGAACAACGTTCCACTACATATACTTCGGCTTCATGTCCTTTAAAAAGTCGTTTGAAATCTGTAGCTGATGATTTATCGGGATTCTTAGTTAAGTATCTCATATATCCTTCTCATACACGAACTCTTGCGATGGTTTTGATTCGGCCTGGACTTCCTAACTAGGAAGGCCACGTATTCTAGGGATTGAAATGTGAAATGGGGCCTGGGCCTGCATACAGCTATATCTATGGATGAATGATATGACATAGATATCAATTCACTCGAAGTATTTTCACTTGCATTAACCATTGAGTTCCTAGAACCGCTGTCCAGTTGGTGATGGATTACTTGATCCTCTTACGGAATCGGAGAGATTGGCCTATCTCAGTTTGCTCCACCCCGTCGAAAGTGCCCACCGAAGCTCAGTTCGAATGATAAGCAGTACTGGCAAGGGCTACCATTTCGCTCCTATGAATTATCTATTCGATAGATAGGGGTTGAATATCAAAGTCATCCCTGGAAGCCTGTTGATAATAGTGCTCTGTCGTCCAATCAGATTAGACCGGACCGGACCTTCCCGATCGGGAATAGTGTAGATAGCAGTTGGGGAGCTTTCGGTGCGGGGAGAAATGCATGGTGGCCATCAAATTGTCCGTTCATTAATTGACGAAGCTTATCTTCTTTTTTTTCGGCCTGAACCTTGCAGTTGAATTGAGAACCCCCAATTACACCATCATCCAAAGTCTCCGAGTCCCTTGAATCCCAATTACCTATCGGCAACGCAAGCAACATCTTTCTGAACCCCGCATTATCACAATGACTGGCCAAAAACATGTCGTTTTTGACGTTGTCGGCACATGCGTCTCATTTGACGCATTCTACGATGGCATTGACAAAGTCATCGGCCAACGTCTTTCGGCTCGAAACATCACAGCTCGCTCCTTCGGCTTCACCTGGATGACAGCAGCCGAATTGGAGTTTACCTTTCTCTCAATTTCTGAACGCTACAAGCCCTACAAAGAGGTCATGTCCGCTCTCTTCTTCCGCACGTTATACATGATGGGTGTCGAGGACCCGCGTGCCTTCGCCACTGAAGCCGAGCGAGACCAGTGCGCACAGGGATACTCGGAGTTGGAACTGCGCCCGGGAACTAAAGACTGCTTTGCCAAGCTGCGAGATGCTGGGTTCACTGTTTGGTGTTTGACAACCGGCGATACAAAGCGCGTGCGGGGATACTTTGAGCGGGGTGGTGTTGACATGCCACTTGAGAACTTTATTAGTTGCGACACAGCGGGTGTGGCGAAGCCTGCGCTGGCGGCATATAGGCCTGCTTTGGCCCAGTTCAAGGAGGAGGATAAGAAATGGTTTGCGGCTGCGCATATGTGGGATGTAACTGCTGCTGTGAAAGTAGGATTCCGTGGCGCCTATTGTACTGTGTACGAGAAGGAATCGTGTGCGGAGATCTTTGATGCCGAGTTGGAGGTTATCGAGGATACATTGCCTGCTATGGCAGATAAGATTATTGCGGCTTCACTCTGAGAGAGTATTTTTAATTAGATTAATGTCAAATGAAAAAAAAAGGATTATTGTACATGACTATGTATACAAAAACTCTCGCAGAGCAGTTCAGTGTCGGTTCATATCCGTACTATGGGCAGCACCGTATTCCGGATTCATGAGGAATTGCTCCAGCACCTGTGTCTCGGTCCAAGTGGGCCAAGCTGCCGAGGGCGATGTGTTTTCGGCACCAAAGAGTGGTATTTCAATAATTGGGTCAAGCGCACCGAGCATACCCATGTCTCGGTCGGACACAGACAAGGATGCTTGACTGCAGCCCATGTCCATGATGCGATCATAGGAGTGAGAATAGAAGCCCGAAGTCTGACCAGTCAGTAGTGCCACGTCCTCGGTTTGAGTAGAGGAAGGAATTGCAGCAAAGTCAGCTTCTTCAGGCATGTGACCTTCCCTCAATCTAGCTCCCCAATGCTTGAAGGCTTCGTAATCCGATATAGGAAGCTCAGATAATGTCATACTACTCTGTTGGGACAGCTGGACTCCGGCATGAAGACGCGCTAATGCACGCTCAAGTGTCTCAATCAAAGATACCTCGGACTGAGCCGATTCACCAGCCGCAGACATTTCTCGAATCATGTCCAGCCCTTTGTAAAGCAAGTTTCGAAATTGCTCGGAGAAATTCTGTATTGAATAAGCAATCAACACAAGCAACGACGCTCGGCATGAGCTATATTCAATGTAGGACGCTCGCGCAAGGCCGGATCCACTATCCCTTAATTCTTGTAGAATACCCAGTGCTTCCGTCGCTGCCTCGATACAATCATCAATCAAGTCTTTGCGACTCGAGGAGTACTTGAAGCCTGTACTCTGTGAGGTTGCGGTTCGGTCGGCGACATTGGGCTCCGAGTCTGCTGGTGAATTGTTCATAGATTCCGAAATCTCCTTCTTCAGCAGGAACGGTCGCCCGATAAACATGCGAACTAAGCAATATTCCAGCTGGAGATGCATTACCGACCGAAGTTGGGACACCGGCTGTAAGCTGCTGCTCACAGTCTCCTGTGGAAGTGAGCTCCACCACTCCTTGAGTGCCGCTTTGCTCGTTAGGAGGTGGGATATGATTTTGGAAAGTTGTTGTTTGTGACAATTCCGAAGGTTGCTTCTACGGATATGTTAGATTTGGTCGTATATTGAGGCCATCAACACGTACACGTCGCGAAACAGGTCTTCCAAAAAGTGAATCAACTGAATCGAGGCTTCGGCACGAGCGACACTGGCGTGAGTGTCATCCAATGCTAGATTAGACTGGTATATAGGTGGTGTCGCGTCGACGTCAGTTCTAAGCACTGAAAGAGGCCTGCCGTGGAAGATGGAGATTTTCCTAGCCTCTTTAGCAAATGTGCTATTCACCATGACGAACTGACATACCTTTCTAGTAAGTATGCCGTCCACCAGACACGATTGCGGGTCTCGACCATAGTAGCACTGAAAGCATCATTTTTACATTTCCGATGCATACCATTCTGCATCCCAAGTCGGATTGCAAGGTTGATGTAAATATACCCTAGCCCCGATGTATCAACAGGCAGTGCATAGTAACCAAAAAGAAGGCAAGCTTGGACGCTCTCGAGAGATGATAGCTCGATAATCTCTGGAAGTAGTCGGATGGCTTGCTGGTAGAATGTTGCACCGATATCTTCTTCGGAGAAATTTTGACTGGAAGTTCCGGTAGAATTGTGCGTTGAAGACTCGAGGTGTGCATATTGGGACCCGATCGCAAATACCGTGAGTAAGATGCTGATGATCACCTCACCTCCCTTTTTGGCAAAGCTACTGGGATCCCCATAGAGAAGATTCATTCGTTCAAAGAACCAATTTCTGCCAATGAAGAAGTAGTGGGTCTCAGCATACTTGAAGAAGTTTCTTGCCAAAAATTCGGCAATTGGACGAGGAGGGCAGCAGGATATCGCCGCCGAGAGGTGATCCCGTCCTGGACGTAATTGATGAGCTCGTGGAAAATTCCAACCCCTTGTGGGCTCGTTTGTCTGGTGTTTATGCATAGTTAGCCTCGCTTCGCCAACGCTTTCAGGAGGAGATAGAGCATACCCGACTCTCCAATCCTCCCATTCGTTCAATATGTTGCTTCAGTCGCATGGAGAAATTCCAATATGAAAATTCCCCGGAAAAGTCTAGACAAAATCAGTAAGGTGATGCACTGAAATTGGGTTGAATAAACTGACGCGTAGTATTGTCTCCTACTGGATCCATCGTACACGCCTCGTCGTCCATCACTAATCCTTCAACCTCTTGGGCGTCCGATCCGACAACACGCGCACTATCACCATCGACGTCAAGTGCATCCGCCAGTTTGGCAAGGCTTTTTGTATCAAGTCGGATGCCTTCAATTGTACGTTTTAATATACGCTCCATATATCTGGAGCGGTCCATCAATTCTTGAAAGTCAGACTTAGCCACTCGTTCCCTGTGAATTTTAGCGGCTTCCTATTCCGATAAATGAATCATAGCGACATACTCTGGAACATATGCTCTGAATTCACGCGTCCTTGAAATTGGCCCTTTCTCACATACTCGTTGGAAATGGAGACACCTCCTACAGGGGGGTCCACCCTCACACTTCTCCTTCAAACGCCGACATTCATCACAGCTGTATGGAATTTCTTAGATATCAGTCATATTCTTGACTTCCTCCTTGATACTTACGCTCGAGTTGCGCGTTTCCGGTGGTCCATTACTCAATATTCATTTGTACTGAGTAGTTATTTAGCCAAAGGGAAGTAGCAATTGACGGGAAAGTACTAATCAAGACAGCCAGAGTGTGGGGTCAACCACGTGACCTGCTCGGCGATAAGGAAGCCACCAATCGCGGAGCTCCAGAGTAGTTTAAGCTCCGAGGCCAGGAAGCCATCTTGACAAGCACCGGGCTTTAGATAACAGAAATCCATGAAATACATATATAGAACTTATGATCCTCGGCCAGCTGCAGTACCCACAAACACCACCAAAACTGCAGCATATGCAGCGGTGCACGCAACAATATCCTTTGGTTCCGACGATGTCATAAAGATTGCCAATGCCACACGACTACCAAAACAGAACAAACCGTAGTAACCAGGTTTTTTATCTAAAAAGGGTTCAACACCATTATCAGCATAGGAATGACTAGTGCAAGCCCTCCGTCAAGAGCCATTATGAGACGAACCCAGATCTTCTGTTTAGCCATTGAAATGTCTTCCTCTAGAATCCCGGACCGAGTAGCGTTTGAGAAGAAGAATTCAATAGTCATCAAACCAAATCCGGTCCTCCAAGCCCAGCAACATCACACTTTTCCACTGCACTGATAAATGCTTCGCTTGTTTCGCTCGCCTCGGGAGATTTCTCGGGTGCAGTGAAGACAAAGCTACGAAATCTGTATCCTCGAGAGGGGTGCTGGGTTTGCGGGCAGCTGGACCCTGACTGCTGCCATGTTTTCGAAAAAAAAACACACAGGTATGCTCATTTATCTCCCTTCATATTCAATCAACCTTGAGATAATCATCTGTGTAGCGGAAGCAATGGCAGCAAGTAAAACTCATCCAAACCGACCCGAGGAAAGAAACCAATGCTATCTATCTATGCAAGTCGTGCCATGCCAGATTTGACAAAACCGATGAGTCGGGATTCAGTTGTCTTTCTGAACTGTCTTATTGAACTCTCTGTTGAATTGTCTTTTGAACTAGCTAATCAATAGCTAAAGTAAAAGGCTTATCGAAAGTGGAATAGTGCGTCGTGCGAACGCACAAGTTGGTGTGCGATTGGCCTCAGCCTTAATTAAGAGGCTTACATGGATACCATGTCTTGTAGTCTACGAATCAGGCGGAAGTTTCAGTGTTTCGATGTTCATCTAAAAAGATGTCTCAAGGAGATGGATCAAGAGAGAGGTCCTTAGGTAGTTCCAGGTTATAGTTCTAAGAAAATCCTATAGCTTTCCTCTAGAGACAAGTGTCTACACTTCGCTCACTAGATCACAACAAAGGTTCTGACTTGCGTGTGAGTAAAGATGATACAAGGTCGAAGGAAATGAGATACACATGGGCAGCCACAATGAGTACTCAATGTAGATGATAAAAATTCATGAATGCTACGATGCTGTTCGAATTGTAAGGTACATCATAGAGTATAGAAATACATGTCATGCCATCCTAGTTTCCTGCCACAACGGCCAAGCCCTCGTAAATCTTCCTCTTCACAGCGAGGAAGCTCCCAGCGTTACGACCAAGAGCGGCCTGGTTCGCTGCCGCCTGTGCCGCGGCTTCAATCTCAATTCTTCCCGTGCCAGACTTCCGCACGGCGACGGATTTGTCGATGAGAAGGGTACCTTCTCCACGGAATTCAGCCGTGTGCCCAGCGGCTTGCATGAGTTTGCGAAGATCGGCCAGGCGAAGGTCGCCGACGTGAAGAGGGCGAGCCACAGACCGAGTACCGGCAGCCATGCTGGCCGGCAATGTATCTAGGAGAGGGAAGGCTTCAGACTTATCAGCGGCCTTGGCAACACCGTCGATGGTCGGGGCCACTGCAGACGAAGCCGCTTCGTCCTTGGCTAGCTTCATCTTCTTGCCAGCTGCGTCGGCGTCAGCGTCCTCCTCCTCTGCGGGAAGCTCGGGAGCCCGAAGTTGTGCGGTCAAAGCGACAACGCCGAGGCTGCGAACATGCTGCCAGTTGAGACGTCTAACGAGACTGTTGCTCAACTTGACTGTCCAGGCATTGGTATCGACACTCGCGTCAACGGGTTCTCCATTTGCAGGGGTGAAAATAATAGCAGCGGCATCCGCACTAGTAGTCAAGACATCATCGCCAACCTTCACAGTGAGCAGCTTCTTACATTCATCTGCCAAGGCCGACGTTTCATCCTTCATACCACCGACAAGGATCAGCTTTTGTGGCTGGATAAGCGGGATCAACATCTCCAGACTGCGCTTGTCGTGCAAGCCCATGAAGTCAACAAAGGCAATGCGGGCGTTGATTGTGATCGACTCTTTGTTGTATACGGCCTTGGCAGGACCCTCGAATGATTGAGGATCTGCCTCCTCTTCCGATGATGCGGCGATATCAGCACCTTCACCATCCGAAGGAAGGCTGAGGTCATCTCCGGCGCCAGAATCAATTTTCTGGCCATTGGTCGACACATGCTGGCGCTTGCGACCTCCAGCGCCGTCGGAAAGCCTGCGTCCACCGCCTCCAGCCGCATCATCCCAACGTCTTTTCTGGCCAAGCTTTGTCTGCGCGTCAGATCGTCGTTGTTGCATGTCGATTTCTTCACGCTCCTCGGCTCGAAGGTACTCTTCTGGCCGAATGAACTCTCCATACTCATCGCCTCTCTTGCGCGGTGCCACATATGGAAACATGCGTTCGCGGCCCTTCTTGCCTCGCACGTCATAGTCGTAGACATTCTTGCGTCGAAGAAGAACGTTGATGCCCAGGTCTTCATCAGTCAGGGCCAATTTACTCCTGTTCGAATGCGCGAGCGTTGTTGAAAAGTTGAGAACTCGGCCCTGTTGTTCAGAGTCAGAGTCTTCGGAGGAAGTTGAGCTGGACCGGTCGTCCAGTGCATCTGCCACATTCTCGAGGTTCTCCTGTCCTCGTGCCTGTGAAGTATCTTGGAGTTGTCGTTTTGTAGCTAGGTATTGCTGGTAGAGTAGTTGATCCCTCGCGTCCAGAGGGGCCCGCTGCACGTCGGTCCAGGCCAATTCTCGGCCTCCGCTGTGAACTTGCTCCAGTAATTCTCCATCAAGACCTTTCTCTAGCGCGACTCCATCTCTCCGTTCCTCATACCATTGCCATATCATACTTCCGAGGGATGCTGTACTGGAAAGTTCCCCGGTGGCCTCGGGCATTGTATTTCGGAAGGATTCGGTCAACAACAGCAAATTGTTGGGACCTTCGGCAACTTGTCGGAGTGACTCCTTGGAGAAACCCCAGGCCAAAGAGGTATCAGAGGCGAGGATGACTTTAGGTCCCTGGTCAGCCAGGAGCTTTTCGAGACGCTTCTTGCGCTCTACAGTCTTGAGATGCTTGAAAGTAAAGGGACCAACGCCTTTCCCGCTTCCTTTGTCATTGCCCTGGCCGCCAGTCTTTTGGCCATCGGCACCCTCAGCCGCCTCGAACTCTCGAACGATATTCTCGTCCATCCACTCAAGCATACTTCGGGCGAGTCGCAGGGTAGTGTTGACTTTTCTGCCGGCTAAGTAGAGACCCGCACCTTGGAGCACATCACCCTTCTCGCCAGTTGAAGCATCACGCCAGGCGTGCTCGAGTGCATACGCCAGTTCCAGTACACGCGAACTTGTATCCGTTGGGATGAGTACGGTACCACCTTTAGCCAGACTGCTTCGGATCATGTCAAGCAAAAGATCATCCCTCTTCTTCCGGCCACCGGAGACTGCAAACTTGTCACCTCCCTTTGTACTACAAATGAGAGCTGTTGGCTTTCGCAATTGCTCAATAACCTCAGTTCCACTCGCTCCAGAACCACCGAACCACGCGGCACCTGCCACGACGCTCTCTCGAGCCTGGTTCCAGTCCATCGCGTAAACGATGGATTCCATCCCATGCTGAATATGCCATATCGTTCCTCCAACGGTGTGTCCGGCATTGTAGGCAGTTAGGGTGAGTCCGTCCAAGGGCGGCGAAAATGGAGACGGGAGTGGTTGATGGGGCTGAGAGTATTTGAGAGGTTGGATAAATGAGAAGTATCGAGCAATTTCCTCCGTTGTCGGTGCTTGAAGAAGAATCCGACCTGAGCTGCCAGCAGCTTCGGTGCCGTCTTCACCGTCTCCCACCGAACCTACTGCGGATGCTGCCGAGGACGCGCCAGGTTCGGAAATTGAGGCTTTCGGGAGGAATGTGGCCGCAAGTGGCGACGAAACATAGAGGTCTTGCAAGCATGTGCGGCCGAAAGCAATAACGGGGCTTGTCGCGTAAATGGGGATCTGAGTGAATAGAGGGAATGTCCGACAGCAATGGACGAAGGCACCAATGTGCGCTGGAGTCGCATGGGTCAGGAGAATCAATGAGAGAGTCGGAATGTGCCTATTTGAGAGATTGGGTCAGCTTAAATTATTCAAGTACCATGGAGAAGGGCGGATTCAAGCTCACTTCTCAAGCTCTGCCAAGTCACGAGTATCGAAGGATTCGTCCCAACCGACGTCCACCAGGATCTTGATACCACCATCGAGTTCTAGGATGGACTGCGATGCCCTCGAGGATGACGACTGTGCCCCGAGCAGGGGAGTGAATGTGAACATTGTGATTGCTCGTCGTTTAGAGACGGGAGCATGCGCAGGTGGATCTGGTCCAGCGTATTCGCGACGAGCGCGCAATCGAGCCAAGTAATCGGGTTGTCGTTCAAGGAATTGAGTGTTTCATTATCTCATATTGTTCAGCAAGGCTGCCTTACCTCAATCGAAGCGCAAAGGTCGAGTGATTAGGCAGAGCTGAGTGGGCGGGTTTCTGTGACACTCCAGTCAGAGCTGCCTTTGCTTTGTCGGGCCCGACGAAGGACAGTGTTTGTGCTGTTTGTTTCTGCAGTCAGGTGATCTGGGGTCAACCAATCACGGCGTTTCAACTATACAACCCGCCCTCGACAAGTAACTTGTACCAGATCTACGCTTATTTTCGAATGAGAAAAGATCAAGTCTATTGATTTGCAGTAATAGCTTAAGTGAAATAACGAGGTACCAAAACACGCACACAAAATTTGAAAATCATCCCATCGACCCTGCTCGGGCTTACCACACTGGATAACAAAATATATCGCGGGTTAACTGCACAACGCTGCTCAAAATCATACAAACTTCCGTCCAGGGTTGAAATCCCTGCAATCTCTCTATGTCCACAATCACATCGTTTCACTCATTTTCAAAAACTTACTATTCTGACAATCAGTAGGTCTTCATATCGTGCCTTGATTTTTCGTTACTTACCTCCCGCGGCCTCTTCATATTCATAAACGGCCTGTTGACTGTGGGAACCTTGACGAAGTTTGCTTTGACATGGGTTTCGACCTTTTCAGGAACCACAGCGCCAGCCCATGTTCGGATTCGACGAAAGGCCTCAACATTGGGATAATGTTTCCGGCGTGCTTCGGGATCCGCGACGATCTCATTGCACATCTGGAGATACTTGGTAGCTTCGTCCAGCTTCTCGGGCGGGAACAAGATCTTGTCTATTTCTCGCACGGGATTTCCATTGAGAGTGGCAGAGCTCTCTGCTGCTTGACTCGAGCCTGCATTGGGAGGCTGAACGGGGTCATTGTCTGCATCTTTGCCAGTGCCATTTTGTTGAGCTTGTCCATCTTGTTGGGCTTTTGCTCTGTGCATGTCTTCCACTTGAGAAGAGGCTCTGTTAGCATCTGATATCTTATCCAACATAGGGTGTATTTCCCCTAGAGAGAGGATGATCGGACTCACGGGCTGGTTCGCGGGCGTGCCATGGCGATTGTGCTGTTTAAGCAAGCAAGTTAGTATCAGTGCTCAATCAGGATCAAGATCCGAGACAGTTCCCTAAACAATAAACCTCAAACATGCAAGGGAGCCATGAGGGGGTCATGAGAAGAATGTTCGCAAGGTCTGAGTCCTTGCCCCTGAAACCTTGAGCACTAATCATGGCGCAATGATTGCATCCAATGATGGCGGGCTATATAGCTTCAACACTCCACAACTTTCAGTAGGGGTATGTC
Organism: Penicillium ochrochloron; assembly: GCA_022985105.1. Lineage (NCBI taxonomy): Eukaryota > Fungi > Ascomycota > Eurotiomycetes > Eurotiales > Aspergillaceae > Penicillium > Penicillium ochrochloron. Next base: position 65,837 of record JAAVMA010000007.1, read on the forward strand.
CTCCATAAAGAAATATTGACACATTCCTCGTGAAATCATCGGATCATCTTGAAAGTATACGGGAAAGGATACAGAAACATACTCAGAATCAAGAGGATAACGACAAACCAAACACACTTGTACTCACCAATTCGTGCAATTTTGCCTCCATCTCCTGCCGACCTTCTGGCCAAAGGAGGCACCCAGACATTTCTTTGCAAGGAAGAAGGAATACTGACCAACTTCTGCTCAGGTCCAATATCCGGGGCCCCCGCACCTTTGTGTGTCTGCTGCTTATCACCTTTTACAGCTGCTTTCTTGGTTCGCTTCTTGGTTGCTTTTGTACGTGTGGGAAGCCGCTTCTTAGTAGCTTTGGCCTTTGGCACCTTTGGCTCAGCAACCGGGTCGAGGGAAGGATCCTGTTGATCGACGGGACCCAGCGTTCCTTTCATATTCTTCTTCATTACTGCAGCAATGGGCAAATCCTTCTCCTTGTTGGACATGTCCTGTTCCGGCTGATACTTGAGCTCCGGGCGCTCAGTTTTGTCGCCATCTGAGAACGTTTGGTTCTGAGCCTTGAGTGCTTTTGTAGAAGCCAGGATTCGATTAAAAGTCGAACTGAGCGGAGCCACTGCACCTGAGGGATCCAAGCGCGGTGGAGGTGGTACTGGATCCTCGACATTGGCAACGAAGCTTGCGTATTGTTCATTGCGTATAGCATCGCCCAATTGCCGGCGAGAATGTCCACATCCCAATGCCTCAATAAGAAGGCTGTGCGCGTGCGCATAGAGCTCTTGGCCTGTCAAGTTGCCCCAGACTGAAGCTGGACCTGGATCAAAGTTCCACTTGAGATCTCCAAGCCCGATAGTATTGTCATGAGCTTTGGGATTGGTGTTCGGTGCCACCCCTGGGATGATGGTTCTGCCTGGGTGTGTCCTGATCAAGTCTCTCTCGATATTTGCGCCTAGATCTTGATCATACAAGAGAGTTCTCCAACGAGGAAGTGGCGCATTTTGTCCATAGTAGATTTTGGGATGACCTCGCGGAGCACTGGGTACAGCGGGGAATTCCAAGCTTGTATCCGAGTCTGCGACTTTTCGAAGAGGGTTGATCAGTCTCTGCAGCTGCTGTAACTTTGCTGGAGGCGGAGCCTTTGTCACAGCAGCCGCAGTAGCTGTATCTTCCACTTTGTTGATCTTGGGTTTCTTTGCCGGCGGACACGTGGGCGAGGTTGTTCCTGCCGACGTCTTTGCGCTGCCATCCTTCGATAAAAGGGCTGTCTGGGACCTTGTTCGACGCTGCGACATGATACTGGTCTAGTACACAGACTAATTGTCAGTCAATTATCATAGAGGATTTGAATAAGTTGATGCGGGATGCTAGCACATTGTATACTCACGATAGAACCTTTCTTTTGTGACGGAACTCGAGCGAGAAAGTGGTCATAGAGAAGAACAAAAAGTCGTTGTGAGAATTGTGTCTGATCAGAGCAATGGAAAAAGCTGTAAATTTGGGCCGTTAGTCTCGCGGTGACCATGGCAGTTTAAAAACCCTGCGACTGGCGCAGACAGACAAAGGATTACCTTGTGGATGGGATCAAAACAGTTTCTTTGTTCTCAATCCCGTCGCCCCGAGCGTGAACCCCTCAGCCACGGCACAAATTAATATGCCTTTTGGGGTCCTAGAGGAGGACTTTTCTTTGTCTGAAATCATAGAATCTTCGAGTAGAAGTTTCCCATGAATCGAGGTCTATGAGCCTTACTCAAGACTGACGAAGAGAACTGCAGTATCTAGTGTGGACTGGGGGAATATCATATACCTCGGTCACTGAAGCTGGGCGATAACGTTCACGGGAAAATCTAGAAACCAGTATATTCAATGGAACCAGGATTCGATACATCACAGGTGTGATAGAATGAACGAACAGTGGAAATTCTCGAAAGCAAAAAGAGCAGTCCCGGGGAACAGCTCGAGGACCATGAAAAGACCGAACTTAAGGGAAATCAGATAAGACGAACTACAAACTGCTTCAGGCTTAATAAATTGATCAAAGAGGGACGTGAGAAACCAGACAAAGAGTCAGATCGTATTTACCAGAAGGTCAGAGGCTTTGCCCTTGGCTTGTATGATTCCTCGATGCGTGTCGTAACCAGGAGACCAAGGCACCACTTTTATGAGCATTTTCCCTCGGAGTTTCATGTCCTACAAATATCTACACGTTCGTCTTGTTGAGGATTGTGATGGAGGGATCTATCTCATCCTCTATACGGCCAGAGGAGGTGAAGGAAGGGTTATTATTGAATCAAAGTAGTCAATTCAGTAGTAGCACGTGGCATAAAGAGGTCTCACGCTGGATCTCGTGGAAGGTAGAGTCAGAAATCCTTGAGACGTCAAAGGAAGGTAACAGATACAGTACGTTTTTTTTTGCCAAAAGAATAATTGATCTACACATGAATACAACCCGATTGCACTTGAAGTCAGTTTAACAAAGAAATGAGAGGTTCAATTCGACGCATTAACCCCGATTAGGTCGGAAGAGACGCCCGTCCATTCAGACAGTGAGCACAGCCCATCTGGAATGTGGGCATGATACTCTGCATATTATGACAGACTCGCCCCAAAGTCGTCGATTGCTTTCCAATGTCTTTCTTACGCCTCGTTAGCTGGCGGGGTTTGGGGCTTCGCAGTCTAAGACCATGCCGTACCGAGCCGCAGTTACGGTAGGCATGCCATTATTTCTGCATCATGGCCGTTGATTCCTCAATGTCCATACCCCTAGCCATGTGGCGATCAAATAGGACGATCACCCTCTACACAGGATACAAGAAATCAATCAACGCAAATAAAAAAGCCAAATCCACCGTCTCAAAGGTGGAATTAAATGATTAATTCTCTGCAGGCGATCAATCCACAAACTGGAATATCCACCTCCTGTTCCACAATATTTCACAAATCACGAATTCATAAATCCTAGTAGCCTCTAACAAGCAATTATTTTCTGTCAACCCATTCCAGGTTACCCCGGCGAGCCATGTATAGCCACGTTTACTGCCAATACCTGGGCTCATCGAAGACGTGGTAGCGGTGTCCGCGGACACCCTCACCGCGGAAGAGCGCAGGGAAGCGCCGGCCAACAGGGACCAGTTCCTCCGGGACGCGGACTTCCTCCTCGGGCTCGGGTTCACCGATGACGAATTTACCGACCTATATCGTTGGTTAGTCATGCTGTATCTTAGAGTCGGTGTTGAACAGCGGGGGATAGTAGCTTACCTGAATCTCAGTATCGGTGATGGTGTCACGGCTGATACGCGCGTACCCAGTACGCTTCAACTTCTTGAAGAGAATGTACTCGCACCAACGATCCCAATCGGTAGGATCGATATCCTTCATCCCGCTGATGTCGCTGACATAGGTATTGTAGTTACCCTCAAGCGGCTTGGTAACCAGATAACTCAACAGGATCAGGGGGCGAGGAGACGAGCCCATCAGCTTAGACAGATACTCGGTCTGCAGACGACGATCCTCGGGGTCCTCCTCCTGACCGGAGTGGAAGACAACAACGTCAATCATCTCGCCGTACATGTCGAGAGTAGCATGAATGGCAGGAGCCAGCTCACCAACAGGCGAGGGGAGAAGGTGGTGGGTAGAGTTGACGATGGGGAACTTGGACAGCAAGGCAGAGCCCCAGGTGTGCTTGTTGGGACCGGGGCCAAAGTCGGCATAGTAGCCGAGGTCCTCTGCGATGTACTGAGTAACATCCTTGTTACCCATGATGACGCGCTGGTTGTCGGACTCGAGGAAACCAATCACGTCGAGCTCGAGCTCGCCCAGAACATCGCGCATGCGGCGCTCAGCGGCCCACATATTGTTATCCAGACCGAAGTGGACGGTCCAGATACCAGCAGTAACTACCTTGTCCTCCTTGTGGTGGGGAACGTAGTCGTTGGTGGGGAAGCGGAGGTAAGCCACAGAGACTGAGAGCAGCTGCAGCGCCGCCAGGACGTAGATGTAGTACGAACGCTGGCGCTTGCTGTTGGGGCTAACAGGCTTCTTGCGAGAGGAGCGAGAGGAGTTGGTGGTCGCTGCGGAGAACACACCAGCACCAATAGCGAGCATAGTAGTCATCATGAGCCAGTCAGTGTGCTCACGGACGAGAGGACCACCAGGAACGAAGGCATAGGCAACGACCCAGACGTGGAAGAGCAAAAGGAAGACGTAAAGGAGGAAACCAACGCCGAAGGTGCTGGCAGCGCCGTGACGAACACAAGAGGTAATGAGAACGGGAGCCACGGCCATAATGTAGAAGGCGAGTGCCAGGGCGCCATAGAATCCGGTCCAGTGGTGGTAGTAGGTCAGAAGAGCCGCACCGACGGATCCAAGTCCAAAGGCCGTCCAGGTACCCGCAATCGCAGGGTTGAAGATACCGTACACGAGGCCAGCGCCCATCACGAAGATGGTAACGGCACCATGAGGCACAGCGATGGGACCACGGACGGGATATCCTTCCCAGACCCAGGAGATCATGGTGCTAGAGTCAGTCAGAAGAGAGACAATGGCAAAGAGAAGACCTCCAAAGCCAAGACCGGCCAGGAGAGCAGAGCCCTTCTTGCCGCCAGCTGGCAGATAATCACCACCGCTAGTAGTCGTTGGGCGCTGGGAGCGCAGAACAGCGAAGATGGCAAGGAAAAAACCAATCTTGTTCCAGCCACCGTTCTCGGCGTGCATGATGGGCCAAAGGGGATTGTTGGTGGAGCAGGCGAACTTGGCAATGACGGACATGATCAGACCGATGCCCCAAGCCATGATGCGAGTCTCCAAGCGAGGGGTGTTGGCACGCTCGGCAAAGAAGGTAGCAGTCCATGCCGCACAGGTAATTGCGAGAGCAAAAGCAGTCACGAACAGACGATGAGCGGGGTTCGGGAACTTGTAAGCCAGAAGACCAGACAGCGAGATCAGATGGAGGAGTCGCAGGTTCTTGACTGCAAGTTGCCTCAGAGATGGGATGGCGAAGAAGAAAGGCGAAACGACAGCAGCAATCGCAACCTCATAGCCCGAGATACCCATGTGCCAAAGAGGGAAGTCTATCATTATTAGTATAAATTGCAGTCGAGAGAAGATGAAAGGCCACTCACACCACACAAGCACGGGGAGACCGGTCACAATGGTCCAGAAGACAAACTAGCACATAATTAGCAGATGGAGCAAACATCAGATTGCAATCCCAAACATACCCCATTGTAAACATCCGCGGCGGCATCAACGATCTCGGTCCAGAAAAAGCCCTGGCCAAAAGTGTTGCCCACGACCTTGCCCTTCCTATACTACAGGTTAGCCTCCGTAGGGGCCGAAAATGGACTTAATTGGGATGTACGCACTCTTTTTCAAGAACAGAATCCGCGGTCGTTTTCAACTGTCTAAATTGATAAATCCAATTTAGGAAATGTCTTTTTTGATATCCAAACATGACATATGGCACTATACATTTGTCGTGGGTGTCATTTCGGAAGCCACGGTACATACCCTCTGCTGATACCCTTGATATCCCGAACCACAATCTCGAATCCTTCAAAGTCGAGAACCGTAATGGCATCGAAGCCAACATCGAACAGAATCAGGGACCATTCGAAGAAGGCGTAGCGGGTGTATGCTAAGAGAATGGAGGTATCAGAAATGGTCTTGCTAATATCGACATTGATCAAGCCTGGACTTACCACCGGCCACCTTGTGGACCTTGTGCTGAATGAAATAGTAGATCAATGGTACCAAGGTTCCGAAGAACAGGCTGGCCATGATCTTGCGGTACTTGACGGCACGACGGTTGTTGGGGCTCAGCGCAAGGCAACCCAGCGTCCACGGCAAAGTAGCGACAAGATACGAAATCATGAAGATATCATGCCAATCGTGATCATCAGTGGATGTGACGTAGGTCCATCCACCACAGGTCAAGGTGCGGAAGACACCCACACCAGCGACGATCTTAGGGAGAGATGAGTTGGGACGCGCGGTAAGCACATACCACAGGAAGACGAGAGCGAAGCGAGGGCCGGAAGTGATGGCGATGAAGACCTGGAAAAACGAGCGTTCGGGATAGCGATCACCAATCGTGGCGGAGACGGAGGGAAACCATTCATCGGGGTAGCCGTAGTGTTCATTCTGAACGATCTTGTGATAATGCAACGCGCAGCCGACAATCAACGCGCTGAAGAACGCGGCATACGCGAACAAAGTGTGAGCCCATGCAATCCATTTTCCGTTGATCTGCGAAGTCAATCGAGTCAGCGCCTATCCGAGGGTCTTATCGCGTGTGTCAAGCCACGTACGGCAACCACGGCATCTCCATCCTTGAATCTGGGAGCCATGGCGGCGCAGAGGGAGGTTGAAACTCTGCACCGATATATAGGAGAACCGAGAGAAAAGGTTGAAACGAGTGTGATGAATCGAAAGAATAGAGAATGACGACTTGTAGAGCAAGGGCCCCTGAGGAAAGGAAAACATTCGGATGCACCGGTGCTCCAGAGTGTCCTTGGACGGGCTGGCTGCCTGGCTAACCCGATATGGTTTAGCGTGGGTACCGGTGGTCGGTGCTTTGGTCAATGCGGGATGCCGACAACTTTTTTTTCTTCACTGAAGATCACCAACGTCAACCATGTCCGCCGCCACAGATAAGGCTCGATTCTTTCTCGAGCAGTCGGTGCCCGAGCTCAAGGAGTACGAGCGCAAGAAGCTTTTCACCAAGGTAGGATTCCCTGTTGGTGAATCAGTTGGAGTTGCGCGCTGATGTTGATTTTTTCTTTCTCTGCAGGATGAAATCACTTCGATCATCAAGAAGCGGTCCGACTTTGAGCACAAGCTCAATGCGCGCGGAGCGGCTCCCATCGATTTTGTGCGATATGTCGAGTACGAGATGAACCTTGAGACCCTACGCAAGAAGCGAGTAAAGAGACTGGGAATCCGATCAGCTGGACACGGCGGCCAACGACGCATTTACTTCATTCTTGACCGTGCCACGCGCAAGTTCCACGGCGATCTCAACCTCTGGATTCAGTATATTGAATATGCGCGGAAACAAAAAGCAAACAAGAAGCTCTCTATTATCTTCACGGACGCCCTTCGGTTCCACCCGACCAGCGCAGAGTTGTGGGTTTACGCCGCCAAGTACGTTCTCGATGACCATGCGGATATGTCCCAGGCGCGGAGTTACATGCAGCGCGGTCTGCGTTTTTGCAAGAGCTCAAGGAACCTATGGCTGCAATATGCCAAGTTGGAATTGATTTACATTGCAAAGCTGATCGCTCGTCAACGAATCTTGGGACTGGATGAGGAGCGGCCGGTGCAAGTCGAGACGGCCGGGGATGAGATGGGCGACATGGTTGCACTCCCCGACATTACCGACGAAGATATCAACCCGACACGGAATGACGGTGAAGTTGATCAACAAGCGTTGCAAAACTTGAACTCTACCCCAGCGCTGACTGGTGCAATTCCCATCGCCATCTTCGATGCCGCAATGAAGAACTTCCACAACGAGGACCGATTTGGAGCTGAATTCTACGAGATGGTTCTAGAGTTCCAGGATGGGCCGTGTTTCCAGAAGATCCTGGGGCACGTGGTGGACACGATGCGGGCGCACAAGCCTACCAGCCCCCGGACGCAGATCTGCTACATCAAGTTCCCCACTGCGGGTGTTCATGTCACATCTGCAGAGTTCCCCCGAGCCCTTGGTAGCTCGTTGGCCCGTCTCAAGGAGTCGGCTCTGACCCATGACCTGGCCCAGGAGGTGGTGAGCTGGCTGCAACCCCTCGCAGACACGGAGGACCTGGATCCTTCGCTCAAGAAGGTCATCCAGGCCACATTACGCACCGCCGAACGTGCATCCTCCAAGGAGTAAACACCATTTCTGTTTTCTTTTAGCGTACTCGGGCATTCTCCTGCACATTCCAAGGCGTTGTTGGTCGGACGTGAAGCCAAAAATTTTCCAGGGAAGATAGTTTTCATCATGCGGTATATGTAGTTCATAATGTTAGGTCCTTTTTGGACGATGAACAATTCTTTCTTCTCCTCAATCATCGTATTTGCTTCCTCGGCGGTTGCTCTTTTTGCTGCTGTGAAACTTTTTCTCCTTGAGTCGGGCCTCATTTTGGGCGCGCTGTCTGTAAGCCATTGGTTAGGAAGATCCCACTACCATGGGTGAAGTGGGTGATGCTTCTAATTTTATGAGGGAGCGGTGGGCCTACAATTTGCTCACGCGGGCTTTCTGTTCCTGGGAGGTTTCGCCTGGAATGACCTCTTTAGCCGAGCTAACCAGCAGCCGATTAAGCTTTGCATAGCACAAATCCACGTTGGTCGCCTGCTGCCGGGATTCGTCCGATTGAATCACGAGCGCCTGTGAACGGTCCGTCGCGTAACGGGAGGCGCATAATTGAGGATGTAATAGACGCGGCACCAGAGGAAATAGCGTGGCCAGGGGGACTTTTAAAGTAGCTTTAGAATTGACTCTGTAGGGGGGTTTCCAGGGAAGATCGCCCTCTCCACGGTTAGCTTGGGAGCCCTGCAGATATTATGAGTTTGAGAGAGGGGGGAGAGAGATGGGGGGAACCGTTCGCACGGATCGGATTTGCACCGACTTATTCACGTTCTGACCGCCGGGCCCGCTTGAACGGCTGAACGAGACCTGGCCGACATGGCGGGGAATGGACTTGACGCCCGACTCGAAGGCTTTCAGCCACTTTCTCGCTAGCTCGACGTCGTGAGGGTCGGAAGGGTCAGATGACCCCGTGGAAGCAAACTTTGCACTCCGGCCGAGCGAAATGGGCGTAGTGAAGGGGAGAAATGGAGTTGATGGCGTTCTGATCCACGAGCGAAACGCGCACCACTGCGACCACCGTGATCGGAGCGGCATTTGGGGGTGTTTCCCCAACGCCGAGCAGGAGAGAGAAATAACAAATAATATGAGATGAGATGCCAAACTGGAGGAGAGAGAGAGGAAAGAAACGTGGTGGAGCTGCCCTGACTAATTCAATCTTCCACCGCGGAAAGAAGGTTCTCCGACTTTGATCTAGTGGTCTGGCCAGTCTGAGAGCCCAGCCCCTCAGCGTGGCAGTACACAAACTGTGTGACTGTTAGGCTGTTCCCGCCGCGCGCCGTAGTGGTTTCAGCAACAGAGTGGGTTCCCCGCTAGTAATAAGGTGGCAGGTGGTAAACCGACGTAAGAACGACGAGGCACCTGGTCCCAGAACAAGCACTGATGGGCCCCTCGAGCGCGGTTACAGGGGACTGCAGTACGTAGTGGGGGGAAATCTCGGGGAGGATTGGCATGGGTGGTGCTGGTTATGCTCGTCTAATTGGCGGAAAGTGGACAGTTTGTCGGGGCCAAACTGGTTGTTCTCTTTGGACTGGCCTGTTTTGGCCTGTTTTGGCCTGTCGGATCCTGCCTAGTCGGGGATGAGAGGGAAGTGATCGGGGAGAGGTGGAAGTTGGAGGAGAAGCTGCAAGTCGGCTGTACTCCTGACCTCGAGCAGAGGCCTGCATGCGCCTAAGCACTTGGAGTACACTACACCTAGTACGGAGTACTGTAAGTACTACTACCAACAGTAGTTAGATGGTCCCTTAGTACTAACTTACAAAGTACCCCACGGAGTATATCAGCGCATTCCTCCTGTACCATTTTCTTTGAATATTGTCCGTTGCTCATTCTAAAATCCTTCGCTTTTGATTTGATTTCTCTTTCACCTCACATCTTCTCTTCCTTCTTCTAGTCTACTGTCGGCCCCGTCGGCCTTAATCTGGGACCCTTTACCGCCCTTCCGGACCCATACTTTTACAGTAGCAGCCATACTAGTCATATACTTAGTCCTACTCTTTTTTTTCTCATCGCCCCACCTGAGCTTGCGATTGCAAAATTCACCAATCTGTGACCCTCTCGGCCCGTGACCTAAGAACGAACCTAAGAACCTTGGATCTTCGATCTTTCCACCACCTCCGACTTCCCTCGACTTTTTTTACAGCCATCCACCCACCCACCCCTTTTTCTACTTCCCCTCCCTTTCTACTCATTGTAGATGAAACGCCCACCTGCCCCTCGCTCTACATGACGCCCAGTCCTCCTGATGAAGCGCTTCACTTCCGCGGAAAGACACTGACTCCGGAGAGCCCGCGCCCACTACATATCCCGGAGCCGGCCAATATCCCTGTCCTGGAGAATCAAATGGACCCCGTCTTTAACGACACTTCGACATATCAACGTTCAGAGTATCCCCAGGAATCCCTTCAGACACATGATCGAGATGGATGGTCGAGGATCGCGCAGGATGGCCAGGATCTAGCGTTGGGGCTGCGCAAGGACCCAGGTAGCTTGCAGGGTGCGCAGCTGATGGAACAACCCGTGATGAATGCTATGCCTGCTTTGGCAGCGCAGTTTTATCCTTCCAATACCACAGGGACGGAGCAGCAGCAGCAGATGGGTAATATGAACATGAATATGCACATGAACCCCAACCTTGCCTTTGCAGCTCCCAGTCACTCCCATGCGCCTCCGGTTCCTCCGGGTCCCCAGGGTTATCTCCCGGCTAGCGACATAGACAATGGAGGTCATTCGGCTCCGTCCTTGAAGCCTGATCACATAGATGATGGAAAGGAGAATATGGGATCGAGTGCTATGGGGGTCAACTTCCAGACTCTGCTCGACAACCTCTCTCAATCCTCTGCCATTGCTACTGCCAACGCCAATGCCAACGCTACGGGGACTGCCCCCACCCTAGCGGGGGGCTCGTCCTTCCATCAAGCCCCTACGGGCGAGTCTCTTCACCCCGGTATACCACCCGCACTGGATGCTCAGTGTGTGGACCTCCCCGCCCGCCCTTCTCTCCAAGACCCCTCCCTCCCCCAAAAGTACGCCCCGAGCGATGAGAATGCCTATCAGCAAACATCTGCCGCCCCAAACCATGCTCCCTCCTCCGCCCATGCAGCCCAAACCAGTAACAATGCCCACCAAACCGACCGCCCATCCATGCCCCCGGTCGCTCCCGGTACCGAGTCTGGTGTTGGAGACCTCCCACCGCCACCCATGGCGAGCTTCCAACATCGGGGCTCTTCCTCGGCCGCAGAATCGCAAGGCTCTCAAGAAGGTCCTTCCACGGCCAAGAGAGGCCGCCTCGATCTGCTATCGCGTGGGAAACCCTTGAGTGAAGATGATCAGCCCTGGGGCCCAGAAGTGCAAAAGAAGTATGACGAGTTCCTACATGATGAGCGGATCTATGTGACCGAAGGACTCTGGGACCGGTTCCCTGTTGGGTCCAGATTGTTTGTCGGTTAGTATCCCATGCTTCAGCCTTCCTAGCCTTCACTATGGCCAAGAGACCTAACTTCGTGCCCAATTTTTAGGCAACCTTCCCACCGAGCGAGTGACAAAGCGAGACATGTTCCATAGATTCCACCAGTATGGCAAACTGGCTCAAATCTCTATCAAACAGGCTTATGGCTTTATCCAATTTTTGGAAGCCGGCGCATGCCACGCAGCACTCCAGATTGAACAAGGGGCCTTGATTCGAGGGAGAAAGATTCGTGAGTTCCGTCTTATCTGATCGCCGCTATCATTACCCTAATCGTCCACAGACCTCGAAATCTCGAAGCCACAGAGATCAACTGCTCGACCCGGTGCGGCAGAGGCCTCTCGCGCACCCCCGCCTCGTCGCTCCAGGTCTCCCGAATTCAGCCGTACTGCTCCTGCCCGTAGTGCGGCGCGTGCTCCGGGCGACCGTTATGATCGGCCACACGAGTCCGGCCGGCTCCCATTCAGTGATTTCCGTGATGAGCCCTCTCACCGCCGGCGTGATGATTATCGCCCTCCCCGGTCTCCTTCGCCGCGCCCATTCCGGGCTCGGGATGGCTATCGATCACGGGATAGGACGCCAGAGCGATTTGATCGCCGCGAGCGCCGACGTTCACGGTCACCCCGCTCTCCTCGCTCGCCCTATGCGCGCGACCGGCGGTATCGAAGCCCTAGTCCGAGACCTCGGGGTAACTACGAAGGGGAAGCAGACCTCCCAGTGCCTCGTCGGGCACCACGAGACGTCCCGGAGGTGCAGGTTCTTGTGCTGGAAGAGATCGACCGGTAAGTTTGCATATATTGCATCTCTATTAGCACCATCACTAATCTCTCGTGAAGGAACTTCATCCTCCATGTGGAGAATGCCTTTCGCAACCGTGGCCTGCGGGTAGATGTGTTGGTCCTTGGCCCTCGCATCCCTCTAGGCGCAGCGGTCCATCGCCAATATGTCGAAGGTGTTCTTGCTGTCGTAAGGCTGTCTCGCCCCAATCAATTCTCCCGCAAGATTCCACTGCAAATGTTCGATCGAAGCGCGGGCCCGGAAAACGTCCGCTTCACTGGTACGTTACAGCCATATATCTGTCTTTTATATGAAACAACGTCGTGTTAATTCTTTTCTAGATTACCCCGAACTCGATCCGAACATCGCTGCGGAGGTGATGTTCCACCAAGCCCAGGCTATGCGAGGACCGGCCGCCTCCTTCGCGCCTAATCCTGCCTTCGGTCTCGCCCCGATGCAGCCCCTGCAGATGGCTCAACCACACATGCCAACTCTCTCGAACCCTCCCAATATCGCCAATCTCATCGGGACATTGGATGGCCCCGCTCTTCAATCTCTTTTATCAGCGCTTCAGCAGCGCCCTGGTCCCTCATCCCAGCCCGTCTCGGCCACACAGTCACCTTTCGCCTCTCCCAATCCTCCGCAACCAGCCGACCTGGCCAGTCTGTTGAGCAGTGCTACTCGGGCCCCTCCTATGCCATCTCTTCATCCTCAACAACCCATTCCTCACCCACCATATAATCTCCACCCTCCAAACGCTCCCATGGTCACTGACCCCAACCTGCTCTCGCTTTTGGCGAAAGGCCTTGGGGCCCAGCAACCACAGGCGCAGGCCCCAGTTGGTTCTAATGTGCAAAACCTGATGAACCATCTGACCAAATGGAAGCAATGATTTCACGATTCTTCTACACTTTTGTCACTTATGTTACTACATTTTGGAGCTTGGCGTCTTCTTTTTTTTCGCCATCCACTTTTTGGAAAAGCGGCAACTACCATTGTTTCTCCTTCTTGCTTTTTGGATTTTCATGCTCCATTTTCACGGCTGGAATTTCTTTAACATCCCAGCGACTTTTGCAATAACCGGCGTTCATTGGGCCCCCTAGGGCAACGAGATTCTAGATACTAGGGTGATTGGCGGTGTCTAGGTTGGAGTTGTCTCATTGATTTTCTTCTTTTGATTTCTTTAAAATCCGTCTTCCATCTTCGTCGTGTACCGAGCTTTATGGACAGCTTCGGGTATTTGTTTGATGGGCAAGGTGGACATAATGGCCCGTCCTTCTTGGGACACGGTGTTCTATAACAATTCCGAGTGTCTTCATTGCTCCTGTATGATTTTCTTGGAAAATATAGACTGCATACTCCGTCATGTCTGATTCCAATGTAGAATCCAGTCCATGGTCATCTCTACTATTGTACATCTAGTCTACACTTTCAAAATCTCTTTCAAGTAGGATAATGCATGACCTGCATGAGGTTCCTGTAGAACAACGATACTGCTTTGAATCAGGGTAGCATTAAATGGAGTGCTCATCGAAATACGTCAAGAGTGGATATGGTACATAATGTACAAAAAAGTAGCCCATCTGGCCTTTCACCTATAGCCTCAACCCCTTTCTAGTTGGACTTCCAACCTTGAGACTTCAATTCTTTCACCGTCTCCGCATCCTCCTTCTTGATCCGCTCAATCGTCTTGTCCCGGTTGTATTCCATCACGCGCTTTTCCTTGAAGTATTTGACCTAGACAATATAGTTAGCATAAAGTGTAACATCAAATAGCTAACAGCGGATTCCAAGATTATCAAGTCCCAAAAGACTGCTTTTCTCCCGAACAAGAATATATAGCCCTGCGAAAGCTGAATGTACGTACCCAAGTCGCCGAACAAGCAGCCTCGAACTCGACAACCTCCTTCGCACATTTCCGCCGCGCCTCCTTATCATCCTTAATTCCGTCCAGAATATCATTCCGATCCAAACAGGCGAAGAAAGCATCCCTACCCTCCCAGCAGCGCGCGCGACTCGTGCGATCCGGAGCGATGCGGCCGCCGTCAGAGGCTTTGCTGGAGTCACCGGATGACCAAGGGAGCCAGCCCATGTTGTGGATGTGTGTGGTGGTTTGTTAGAGCTTTGGATCGGGTTCGTATGGTATCTGGGCACGCGAATTGGTGCGTGCTGGCTGGGGAGAGCTTGGATAGGTTGGTGGTTTGTGGTAATGCGGGAGGAAATGGCAGGCGATGAGCCGATGGTCGTTGCTCCCGCGGGCTGGGCGGTGCCAAGACAAGACTGTTGATCGTGATCTGCGGTGTTGGACGTCTGGTCCGTTTCCCTTTTTTTAACCACTTCCTTGCGACTCGGCGATTTTACTACCCCAGGGTACCACAGAGAGCTCTATACGAAAGTTTCAACTCAAGACCTCCACAGTCTTTGTCTAGCGCAGTCCATCACAACACCCGAATCTCGGCCACCGTTGCGTGCTCCTCCCTCCACCTCCGCCTCCTAAGCTCCCCGGCCCTTTGCCTCGCCTCGAGCGCACAGCTCACATCTCCTACACACCTATACAAAGGCCACCAAGGGACTCCCCCTGGCCTCCTAGTTGATGCCCGGGCGCCGGCGCCTTCCAGCGGGGTCGCGATCCGACCTCCCGCCATTGAAAATCATCCGCAAGATCCTCTTGCTCCAGGTTGCCTATTATGTCTGCGCGACGGTGCTGATCCTATTCACGACGGTCGTCTACGGCACTCCTTTCTCGTTTAATCTTATCCTCGGATGGGACTATCTTCGAGGTGATACCACGGTTGGCTGGATGTTGGGATTGGTCTGGATGTTGAATTGTGTTATCAGGTGAGTTGCCTAGAGCCTCTTGAAAGGAGGGCGTACCCTCGAGATGCTGTGTACTAAACTAACTGCTTCGCCATCTCTAGCGTGATCTTCCTCCTTCTATTCGTATCCCGATCAAAGTTGGTCCCTGATTTCGCTCTTACAATTCACTTCCTCCATCTCGTCGCCACCATCCTGTACACCCGCTCCGTGCCTACCAACCTGCTTTGGTGGGGCCTCCAGTTCGCCAGCGCAGGTATCATGACTTTCCTGGGCATGTGGGCGTGCCAACACCGCGAACTCAAGCCCATCAGCTTCGGTGGACTCGCCGGACTAGGAGGCAGCAGCAGCCAGGCCGCCTCATCACAACAGCCCGCCAGTGAGAGCAACCTAGAGTCCGGCTTTGGTCGAGGCCGAGGTCGGGAACGAAGTCTACAGGCTGGAACGGGCGAGTACGAAATGGATGATATGAAGCCCGGCGAGCGGACTGTATGAGTGGTTTTGTTATGACCTGTTTCCATTTTTTATTCTTTTTTCTCTTGAAGTCCCCTTGGGCTATGATCTTTCTTGGGCTGTCTTTTTTCTCCCTTCTTGATGCACGAGCCTGCTGAGGACTGTTTGCATACGTTGTTCTCGTTTTCGTATACCCTGCCACGGTTGCATCTGTATAGATGGCGTTTGCCCTGATGATGAAGGGAATGGATATTCATTTTCATTTGTCGAATATTTTGTTCCAATAATTTATTGTCGAGGCTTGGCCTCGCTTACGACTTTTTAGAATCTTTACGCATCGGAATACCTGGGTCATCCTCAAGTTTTGCATCAAATCACTGGCCTTTCATGTAGTCTTTGCGCAGGTTAAAGTAAGGTGAGTGAAAACAAAAGGAATGACTTGGGAAATATATTTCAATGGATGCCTTTGGGCAAAGGACAAGCAGGAAACCACTTCCTGCTGTAGTAGAGAGGGACAGAAAGGACTTGCTCCAAGGAGATACCGATGCTTTCAACAACTTCCAACCTATGGCGTTACCGAGTTCCCAAGTAGCCTGCCAATCTCCTCTGCAATTGCCAAAGTTCGCTCTTCGCTCAGTCTGCGACCAATGACCTGAACAGCCACGGGGGCTCCATGATATGCCTCGGGATCATACTCAGCTTGCACAGTTGCATCCAAATCACTCAAAGGCTGATAATCCGCTTTCTTCAGATCAACGTTTTTATCGGCGAATGTAATTGGAACAACAACGCTAGTAAAATCGAGCAAGTTGATCACCGATGCATAGCCGTAGTACCGGAACTGATTATGGCGGATCGCCGCAGTTGCAGTGATTGGGGCAATGATTGCGTCCAATTCCTTGCCTTGTTGCTCCTCGAGTTCACGCCATTTCTCGAGGTACTCGCTTTGATAGTTCCATTTCTTGAGATGGGTGTCCCAGAGTTGGTTCATATCGATTTGCTTTATGTCTGGGTTCAAGAGGTCTTTGATGTTCGGGATTGAGGGCTCTCCGGATGCGTTGATATCTTTGAACACGTCCTAGATTGAACATGTAAGCTTTTGAGCAAGTTCTCAGGCTCTGTTAGTGGGTCTTCTCACGGTATTTCCATCTGATGCATATATGTTGTTGATGAGATTGTGTGCAAAGTCGTGTTTGTGGGGCGTCCAGGGAATGAGGGTGTGTCCATTTTTCTTCAAGGTCGAAACTACCGTCTCAACACCTCTCAGGATTGGAGGATGGGGAAGGACCTGTCAGTTATAGGTATTAGTATTTGAAGACCTCGTAATTCGAAAAGGAAACACTTACAACAGCATCACATGCGTAGTATCCCAGAGTCAGACCGTCTGGGATTTTCAATTTGATGGCCTCTTCTTCGGCAGGTCTCCAAGGAATCGGGACAACTTTGGAATCATACTTCCAAGGCTCCTGCCCCAGCACAGAAGTGAGGAACAACCTGAGATCTTCGACTATGAGTGTACTGAGACTTGAATGATGTATAGATTGCATACTCACCTGCTGCCGAATGGGCCATCGGCCCAACCACACTATGCACAGTCTCCTGGCCTTCCATACTATTCGCCATTTTGGCGTACGGCATACGACCATGACTCGGCCTGATGCCGTACAAAAAGTTGAAAGCAGATGGGACACGAATTGAGCCGCCTTGAACAGGATTTTGTTAGTCATTCTCCAAGTCATTATGTATCAATACACGTACCGATATCTGTTCCTACTCCAATAACACCACCCCGAATACCAACCATAGCACCTTCACCTCCTGAACTCCCACCGCACGACCAATTCTTGTTGCGAGGGTTGAGCGTTCTACCAATGATGTTGTTTACGGTTTCGCAAACCATCAATGTCTGTGGCACGCTGGTCTTGGTGTAGAAAATGGCACCGGCCTTTCGTAGAAGAGTCACGAGAACAGACTCGGTCGTGTCATATTTACCCAGCCAGGAGACATAACCCATGGATGTTTCAAGGCCCTATTCGCATAATTCTGAGAATTTTGGTCATGAAGATGGAACCAGAGACTTCTCACCTTCACACGTAGTTGATCCTTGAGTGAGATGGGAAGTCCATGAAGCGGTCCCACTGGTTTCTTGTGCGTATCGTAGTAGGCATCAAGCTCTTTAGCTTGGGCGATGGCCATTTCCGGAAAGAATTCCAGGCAACAATTCACCTATCTAATAGTAAGATACAAAGAGCTTACCAAAATCGAACGATAGCTTTTGCTCACCAGCTGATGAGCCAGTGCTGCTCGTTTGCAAAAGGCTATTGTGACATCGACTGCTTTGAGCTTTCCCTGCGCCAGCTGCTGAACCAAATCGGTAGCACTTGATTCTGTGATGCTTAGTTCTTGATCCGTGAGTAGACCTGATTTTGCTGGGAAATCAAAGACAGAATCCTCGGTGGGCAGCTCTTGGATCCTCCATTCCTCGGGCATTGAATCATTGATACGAGTTTGCTTGTCAGCAGCCAGCTGTTCCCAATTAGAAGACATATTTCTAAGCAAAAATTGTTGTCCCAAATAGCCTTTCCTTGGTGATTCAAGTTGGATGGTGAAACCTGGGCTTGTTAATCTGACAAACTATTGAATGACCGGGGTTGTGAGTGCATTTAAATCCACAGAGTGACCCCGCTTTCTGTATCTTCCATCTATCATGTTAATTTACCAAGATTTATCTCACATTTTGCTCTTGGTAACATTAACTCTTACTATCTTATCGTATTGGTTATCTGCGCACACAGCGAACGTATCAGATCGGAGTGCCGAGTTGGGGTCGTTGGAGAAGCCCCTCTCTGCCGGAGACCTTGATTCGGAAAGTCATCTCGTCTATCGAATGGTATAAGCGCTAATTACCGGATTTTGGCTACTAAACTCCAAGTGGATGCCCGATGCTGCAGGGTCTCCTTATGATAGAACTACCCCACAGTTTGTTCCGTTGATCCGGTCTTGGGTAGCATGGCTCGAGTCATCGTATCCGTCTGGTCCTTCGATGGCAGAATGACGATACTATAGTAAATAGGTTCATTGCTAATGTTCACAGAAGTCGGGTTTTACATTCGACTGCCCCTGCTTCATCAGATCAATCTGATACAAACAAACAAATAATCACTCGACTGCGTCCCCGCGCACCTCTCATTGAAAGACTCGTCCGTTGCTCTCCTCCACTACCAAGTCGAACTCAGGCTGGAACTCGGTATAAAGGTTGTGCTGCATCTCGTTAGTATCATAGCTTCCTTTGTAATGAAAACGAGTTTGTGAGACCACACTTACAGGATTCTGAGCAAAGTCGGCAGTATACTGGGCCACCTCATTGTTGATAACACGTTTGGGAATACCATTCGCAGCAGCCGCTTCGGCCATTAGTTGAGAGTGACAAGCATTGTCCAGCATGGAATAGAGAATAGCGGCTTCGTCAACCGTTCGACCGACAGTAAGAAGACTAGATAAGGCTCATATTAAATTTCCCCTGGCCATACAAGAACAAACAAAAACTCTCAAATAACTCACCCGTGATTCTGCAGAATGCATGCAATGTTATCCTTGCCGAGTGCCTCTGCAATTTGCTTTCCTTCTTCTTGGGAAAGCGCGACACCACCGTGATCATCATATACGCCCAAGCGGCCATAGAAGTTGCATGCATCTAATCATCATCAGTCCGGCTCGAGTTATTCAAATTCTTCGTTAGGTGGGAAAGGCACACCTTGGGTCAACATCTCAATAGGCTTTCCAAAGGCACTCCATGTCTTGCCGTAAACGCCATGGGTATGCGCCGCAGCAACGACATCCGGGCGAGCCTTGTGAATCTCAGAATGAATCATGAATCCAGCCTCGTTAATAGGCAATTGAGCGCCCCCCTCAGTAACATATCCATCACTATCCACCAGGACTAGATCGGAAGCCTTGATAGTGGAGAAGTGCTTGGCAAAGGGGTTCATCCAGAAGTGATCCTTCAGAACAGGGTCTGATTGACATGTTAGCAACAGTTGACAGCGGCATTGCTCATTTAAATATTTCAGGAATACCTCGCATAGAAATATGTCCAGAGACACCCTCGGCATATCCCATCTTGCCAAAGTAACGGAATGCAGCGGCCATATGCTCCTTCATCCATTTGCGCTTCTCAAGCGGGTCCGAGAAGGTAGGAATACCGCGCAGCTTCAAGGTTCCATTGCGATTACCGCGGGCAACAGACTGGAATTGAGCGTCGTTGGCCGCTGACTGGATCTGCTCCTTGCCGGCAAGGAGAAAAGACCGCTGCGTCTGCTGAGCAGTCACTGTAGATGTCGACATGTTGGTGATTGTAGTGGGCAGGGTCTCGCTCGGTCTTGTGACAATTTACAGAGAAATCAGAATGGAACTCAAGAGTTTCAATCTAGCTCAGGACTCACCTTTTCGCCTGCTTTTATGATCACTTCAAGGTTGAATCTGGGGAGATGGGCAGTTATTTAATCGAACGCTTATCTATGTGAGCCCCACCCCCAAAACCCCCGCCCAAGTGTTATTGGAAGGCGGGCCCGTGAGGTCGGACTGCTCCCCGACGAACCCGATGCCCCGAGGGCGTTGCTTTTGGTCATCATATCCGAAAGTTGCGATTCATCTTGTAAGGTAGCTCCGACGATTGATTTGACGGGCCATTCAAGCGGAATTTCGGCGATGTATACCATCAAATTGCTCGGTAGCACAAATCAATGAGAGCAACTCAGGCTGTTATCATTTGGTGAATGCCTTCGCAGCTTCATACAAAACCAATGAGCATCGAGGCTAGACAGGGAGCCAGTACCCGGTCCTAGTAGCTGGTGTAGTCAGGCCGGGTACAGACACCCGAGACGCCTTCTAGCGTAGAAGTTGCCTATTCCGGAAATCTTTGAGGCCTCAGGCCTATAATCTACACGTGACCCTTGTTATCGGCACTATGTGGGATAATCGGCGGAGCTAGCGACAGCTGTCTTTCTCTAGGAATCACCTTGCACGCTAACAATCAACTTGCTGCATATTGCAGGACATATCAATTAACCAAGGATTCTTTGGGATGCCAGCTTCTCAGACTGCAACTCTCACAGCTGTTAACAGACGCCGTTGTCGACAAGCTCCACTGCACGTCACTAAATTCGAGAGTGTTTACTATCTCGAAGGACCCAATTGGTACTCAAACCCACTTCATTCATTCTCGACAACATTCTCATTGAATATCCTGGACACTTAAAGTGTTCGGACCTCACCATGGCAGAAGGGGAGCCCTCGTATATTGACTACGAGGCCTTCCTAGACCCCGACTTTTCCCCAGCGAGCTTTGCCAATACTCTCGTGAGGAGCACCAACAATGCCACAGACACCCCACTCGATCTATCTACTCCACTCTCACGAGTCCTCTTCGACCTGCAAGAAATTGATACCCACATCCACACCCTCACCACAAAGTCCGCACTGCCCCTATTATCACATACACAGGGTCAGACCGAGGCTGCAGAACGTATCCTGAAGGAGGCCGGGACACAGATCACTTCCGTGACTCAAGGATACGAGCGATTGGAGAAGGAGGTCCTGCAGAAATGGAAGGCGGCAGACGAGGCGCGTATTGCCGCAGAGAACTCTTTGGCTACGGTCCGGCTGGCTCGGGCCGTTGGACGTTGTCTGACACTGGGCCGGCAGCTGGAGAGCCAGGTTGGGGAAATCACAGGCAGAGGCACAGGGCAGCCATCCACAACAGGACCTGATGGGGCCCCTCCTGTGAGAGAGGGATTCCGTGCGCTAGAGCGAGCAGCTTATACGATTTTGAACCTGCGTCAGATGTTCTCCGCTACGACGGAGGATGACGAGGGATATGGATTGGAGCGAGTCAAGGTGATGCGCACGTTGCGGAATGAGTTTGTGATCCCCGCCGAAAACATGGTCAAAGCAAGGGCGCAGCAGACTATCAACCGATTCTCCTTGACAAGTCCCATGGCTCCATCTAATGGGCATGCACCGATTCCCTCGAGCTACAAGCAAGTCCGCGATGCGCGGGCACGCCTGGGTCCTGCCGCCGCCACTCTCTATCTCCTCTCCCCCATTCCGAAGGGCGGGGCCACTGTATCCGACTACAAGCCCGAGCTGCTCCTCTCGACATTGCAGGGCTACATGCACACGGCCATTATGACCTCGGTAAACAGTCTCGCCAAATCACTCTCCCAGCTCCCCACGATGGATCGGACGCTCAACGAGGTTGCCTCCCGATGCCAGGATATTGCTGCGCTGGAGTCTTTCCTCCGAAATCTCCGTGCACCAACACATCCTCTTCTGGCATCTGGTGGCCGCGACGGACCTGTAGCCGATTCGGAGGCTGCAGCAAGTGCCAATAAGACCAACTTGCTCCAACCCCTCCTCAATGCCCTCGACACATCGTCCCTCCCTTCATATTACTGGCGCTCGCTCGCATCTTCCCTAACATCACGCGTTCAAGAGATCATCAGCCGGGGCGGCGTCTCCGCACGAACATTACGGTCGAACCGCGATCGACTCAAGACGGAGATTAAAGAATGCGTTTTGCGTGCTTCACAGGTATCCGCAGCCAGCTTGTTGGCCGAGAAGGGCCGCTCTGGTACTGATACTGTGAGTGTGAGCAACTGGGAGCGCGAAGCGGCTGTCATGGTGAGCTCGGTTGTTGGACCGCTGGGCCGATGAAGCTGGCAAGTCGATCACGGTGCTACTATATTCTGATGAGAATAGCAGAATCGCATGTGAGATAACTTTCAGGCCATGAAAATACAAGATACCCATTAGATGTCATTCCAGCATGAATGGAACGGCCAACCACTTATATAAAATTCACATGATACTTCAAAAGCACATGAAACTTGAACCATATTCTTATCTCTACACACTCATCATAGATCACCGTTATCTCTAACCAAACTCTCCCATCCTGCGGTCCTTACCTTATCATTCCACTCGTCTCTACCCCATGGATCAACAGCCCCAATGTCCAGGAACAATCTATCGACCAAACCCTTAAATAGCCCAGGTACCAAACTCCCTCGACGACAACAACCCCGGTACACCTACCCTAGGGCCCCAAACAAAGCAAATCCCGAACACTCGCAGTCCAAGCTCACGGACGGTCACACCAGGGCCAACGAAACGCAGCACCACGCAACAAAGAACAAGCCCAACCACGATCTAGATCAGCCACCCCACCCTCAAGCCTCGAGCCGCCAATGGTCCCTGGTTCACCGGCAGGTACGGAGGACAAAGATCTACTAAAACCTCCGGATCTCGGACAATTTACCTATGCTGGTGCAGGGGAGGGGGTCGTTGGACGAGACCAGGTCAGATGACTGCCGCACGGTGGTGGTGGTCTAGGTGTTTGTGCGTTTGTTGAGAAGGTGGCTGGATGGGCGGTTGGGCTCGGATGGTCTTGCCTTGCGTTGCTTTGCTTTGAGGCGTACAGGGCTAGGCTCCCGTGATAATGGGGAGATGTGGAGGGTTGAAGGTGAAAGGGGTTTGAGGGTAAGGTAAGGAAGGTTGTTATGTTTCTTTGTGTTGCGGGTTGGCCCTTGTTCGGCCGTTCTGAAATCACATGTGGGTTGGATGGCTGAATGCATGTGCATGTACCTGGATTCAGGCGGTTAGAGTTGTATTATGGAGTATTGTAGGGTGAGGTACAGTGGGGTTCCATAAGTTTGAACACCCGACAACTTTTGAAAATTATATTTGCAGTCACGATTGGAACGATAGACTAAAAGATGATACCTCAGCTATCAAGAAAGAAGAATGAAATGATCTTTCGAAAGACCGTTCCAATAATTAGAACCGGAAGCATATCTGTTGGGTGGTTTCTCTGGTTTCTGGACTCAGACTTTTGGACTACCACTGTACATATTCTTAATACATATACGAGGGGTAGTCTTATCAATTCTTGTCAGATTAATTTTGGATGATTATGTCTGCAATATCAGTTTGTTAATAGTAATTGGAGGTTGGTTATAGAACTACCTATATCGGAGTAGTTCGGGATCATTTCGGTAGGCGATGTCCCGACCTAACAGCCTCATCTTTTTTCTAAATATAAATATCATCCATATACCTAATATAACCATATCCCATACACCTAGGTACAGCATATAAACCAACCACAACAGAACAACACAAAAGCTGACAATCCAGTGAAACAATTTTATTTGCTAATCCCACCGAAATCTCATCATCTCTAAGCCCCAGCTGAACCATGTACCTAATCATCCCACCTCTCAAACATATCCTGTGCGATGAGGCGATGAATCTTAGTGAGGACAGGACAGGACATACGTGGCCGGGGCCTCCAGGCACGCCTTCTTTCTTACGACGCCCGCGCCCCCTTCCCCCCTCCATCATCAGGTACATGTACATGGATACACCCGGCAGAGCATGCAAAGCGCGTGTGATTGGCCTCGTGGCACGAATACATTTTCAAGAAATGTTGGACCTATCATCTGTGCTTTCTGTGCGGTACAAGAAGGTGAGATGAAGGAGAAGAGGGTGGATGGGAGGCGCTGGCTTGACCGCTTCAAAGGCAAATAGATGTGGAACTGGGAGCGAAATGCGAAACGCAGGAGTAGAAACTAGGCAGGCGAAACAAAACTAGATACAATATACAAGAAACAAGAATGACGAACAAAAACGAAGATGGTACGTATTCGGGTTCGTTGAGCCGAGATGTGAGATGTGTGGGGAAGAAAGTCGATTTGTTGGATAGAACCATATTAACTACCCTACATGTTGTAAGTATGAAGTCGAGATGAAGTAGGTGATTTGTACGGACCACATCCAAAGTCTCGGGGAAGTTACTGAGTGTACAGTAGTTCAGTAATGAGTCAAACTAGATCCGGCCAGTTAGAGTGGACTGTCGAGTCAACGACGTCAGAGGGGAGGAGGGGTTGATTAACGATCCCCTCTTCCCGAGTAGTCCCCCGCCGATCCAGCCCATGATTCAGGCTGATCGAAGGATCCAGTTATCGATAAGCCCTGCAGGTACCTGGCGCTACTTTGCGTCGTTGACTGGTGCTCTTGGTGCCTCACGGTGTTGGCCCCCCTGCGGTGGCGTGCAGATGGGGGTATCTACGGGCGTACATTCATACTTGAAGTGGATTAAAGAGGGGGGGTAGGTGGGTAGATACGGAGTATATTTTGATTCTTTGAGGCAACGAGTGTATAATAGTACTGTAAGGATGGATGTACTTTTTGTACTCCGTACACCAAGTGCGGAGTACAGTACCCATCAGGTACCGGGCCCTTACAGCCCAGCCCCCCTCGTCCGTCGCCTTACGTATACTTTGTACGGGCACCACCCCCCAATCAACGGTTGTTACAAGGAGTACGCGGGGAGAAGATCTCCTTGCTCCACTATAACGAAGAAAGCTCAATGGTGGCCGGGCGGTCATCATCTCCGTCTTTTCGTACAAGACAGGGCTACATACCCGCCTCTTTCTCCAATCCTCGACATGATATGTACTGTATACTGTAGCAAGTCACGATTTGTCGTGGGGGTGGGTTATAGAATCAGGAATTAAAGAGGGGCAAACGGTCGATCAGCGGCCCGGAGATATCAGCCACCAACTCAGGGCCCTTGTCGTGTGCCCGGGGGATCATTCCAGCGGACTGGGTACTGGAGAAGAAATAGATGAATTGATGGAAAGATGAAACGTCCACTTGCCAACCAGCGACATGATTTCGAAGTGGTTAGTTTGGAATTGAGCATCTCCTGACGGGACGGGTATTGCGTGGATTATTGCAACAGCCTTGCTAGAAAATGTAGCACATCATTCACTTCACTAGTGGCGTCACGAAAACTCATGGGCTAGTAAGTTACAGTAGACCCAAGATGTTGGCGCTGAACCTACATACTTCACCCATACTATGTACCTCGAAGTTAAGCCAAGACAAAACAACGGGGTGCTGCTGCCCGGCAACGGATATCAGCAGATCAAAAAAGCACTATTAACGAGCAAGGTGTAGAGCATATTAAAGTACTCTCGTACCGTGGACGATCTAATACAAGCCATCATCATGCGAGCCTCTCCCCTCTCTAGACGACTCCGCTCGCCGATCATCGATATCATAATCCTGCCTTAACCCGCTAGTCCTGCCGTTTGCAGGAGTCGCAGACCCCAGTCGAGAGAGTCGAGACTACTGGAGCGGGGAAGAGAGACAGAGAAGGAGGGGTTGGTAGATGGAGATTGGAGACTGGTGGTTGGTTGATGGGAACATGGCTGGGGAGTGGAAAGAAAGTATATTATTGTGGACGAGGGCCAAGGTTAGTGGGGGAGGCGAGAAGCTCAGACGCAGGCACGGAGATCCGCTCAACGGGCGAGTCGGTGGGCGCCGGGCCCTGAAGGTTTTTGGGAATGGATGGAGAGGGTTTTAGTCTGGAAAGTGTATAACCGGTGGAAGCTGGGGAGCTTTGGGTTTTGGGGCTGAACGCGGGGTTTTGAAGAGTTGAGTGTAGTAGTGTCAAGTGTAGAGTGAGTGTTCTGTGAGTGGAGAGATCGAGATCGTTGGCTAGGTGGGAACCTTGCTAGGAGGTCATGTTACCTACTTGAAGGACTTGATAGTTTATGAAACAACGCAAAATACTTCTAGTACTAGTAGACTTGTAGTAGAAAACATTCAACCCCTCTTATGATAAGCAAGCATGCTCCGACAGAAAAAAAGTACCAAACGAAACAGGTATATGTTGTAGATAGTAGATAGTAGATATAGCCAGATTATGAGTATCTTCTTATCGGTTGTCAAGATGATGATTGATGAACTCTTGGTCCAATGAAAAGACAAAGCTCTGTATCCAGCCGCATTTCCACCATCTCCTCAAGGTGCCGTACTATCATGTACCGAATACAATATATACATTCGACCCTCTGGCCCGGGGTCCATGCCAGATCGTACCTCCCGCCGCATGCCGAACGGGCTCGAGCCAACCGGCGTTACTGGCGTACAAGAAGCCAGCACTGACGGCCTTGCACCGGCAGTGCTGTGACTGCTGTCAGTGCTCTCGACCAGGGGGAGGGGAGGGGGGCTTGTTAGAGCGGAGATTTTTCTCTTCGTATCAGGGCGGACCATTCGGAATTGACCCCTACCGCGTAACCATCCCAAAGTCTGTCCAGAAAGTCTGGAGAGTATGACGAAGGGGACTGGAATCAGAGGATGAGGTGTGTTTCTGTTCTGACTTCTGAACATCATCATCCTTCTTCATGACTAATATATGGTGGTTTTTGTATACGTGCTGATTCTTGTTACTCCCCACCCTAGAAGATACAGGACAGTAGTTAGATAGAGATATATGATACATCCACTTCCACGCCATCAATGCAAGGGGGTCGCATGGCAGGGAAGAAAAAAAAGAAAAAGCCCTCGAACCAGTCTCGTTACTCTCGTAATGCTGTAAGAAAGCGAGTGGGGAACCCAGACAAAACGGTCTCGAGTCTCGACCGATCTGCTGGTCTCCTCGTACCAAACTGCCCGAAGGCCCTTGGCGGGGCCCTGTTGCCGGTGGATTCGGTGGGTTCATCCCAGGGTCTTTGGGTCTTTCGGATGGGTGAACGTCAAAGACTACGACTTTCTCCAAGGTTGTAGGTTAAGACTGGTTAACACTGGTTCCCGGCAGCTCGGGGATTGGTCCCTCCCTTCGTACCCGTGGGACTGAACAAACGATGACCAGACATCAAGGGACCCTGATGACTGGTTGAACTGGTTGGACTGGGGCCCTATGAATCATTCATCTGGTGCCTGGTGCCTTTTACCTTTGGACCTTGGTGGAAGCAAGACAGAGGTCGAGATTCGTCGTTCGGGACCATTTTGCTTCGTGCCGCTCTTGGCCTAGCGTTCCTGGGAGATCGAGATGGAAGTGTACAACCGAGAATGCGAGAAGAGGCACAAGATGAATTAGGAGAAGGAATCTGATATAGGAGGGGTTTCTCCAGCCGAGTAGTAGTAGAGAGGGTCTGGAACGATTCACGGCCCTGGAAACGAAGGGTTTATAGTTGCCAGAGTCGTGTGTATGTTGCAAGTCACGTCGTCGTCGATCTGGTGAAACGATGATTTGCATCGGTAGGCCCGGAAGAGGCCAATCCAGTTTAGGAGCTGTCCTGTCTGGTCTCTTGTTTCCCCTGGG
Organism: Penicillium ochrochloron; assembly: GCA_022985105.1. Lineage (NCBI taxonomy): Eukaryota > Fungi > Ascomycota > Eurotiomycetes > Eurotiales > Aspergillaceae > Penicillium > Penicillium ochrochloron. Next base: position 93,362 of record JAAVMA010000007.1, read on the forward strand.
ATCTTCCATCTGGAGAGGGGGGGGGGGGGGGGGGGGGGGAGGTG
>JAAVMA010000007.1:693415-861791 GCA_022985105.1 Penicillium ochrochloron
CCCACGAGCCACACTTCAGGCTTCTTTGATCTTTTAATTTCCTATCAGTGGCAAATGTCAATATTTACACATTACTCGTTCGGGAGATCCTCCTAGGATGGATCCTCTCCGGTTCCGCACGGGCCAACGACTATCTACCCTAACTCGGTTGGTTGGTAAGTCTCTAGACTCACTGGGTAACCCACTGGATGACTACCTTGGAACTACGCATAGACCTTGATGTTTGGTGATTGAAATCATCTTGGAAGGCACGTTATTTTCGTTTGCCTGGTCTAGCAAGGGACTACTAAATAGGGGCAACTCTGGCCGGAATGTTCGGCTATCAGGGAACTAACATTCTACCAATAGAAAGCATGCGGAGTCGCAACTATCAAAAGTCTCTCTATAGCATTGCCCGTGGCTAACACATACAACTATCTGATGCTTTTTCCCCTACCTTAGAGTAAGTGACCATGTCATTATTAGTGGCTCCGTGTCTTTTATTTCGCTTTGGACGCCTTAAAATCGATAACTAATAAGGGCCTTTATAGATCTTACCACCTAGTTTATTGATTATCACAGCATGATGAACTGCACCAATATGAAACACCGTCACTTATATTTATCCAATGTAGACTATTGTATAGTGATAAGGTGAAGACTATCCTCCATCCCTCAAATTCAATCTGATGGCGATTTTCAGCGCACTCAATTAAAGATGTCAGCCCACTAGGCTAGGCGAAGAAAGAACGCGGGCATTCTAAGCGATGTGATGCTTTCAAACACCTTCATATACTATAGTTACTGTAGAAATTACTTATAGGTTACTGATCTGGTAGAGACATCACTCATAGACACTAGCGGGACCGCGTAACTAATACTCGATCTGTCATGGGCAAGCATTGCTAAAGCGCGGGTTTTCTAAATTCAATTATCTTTCACCAAGCGCTTAGCGAAATCCATAAAAGGAAATATTGAGTGCTGGATTACCTCCAGAGGAGATACACGCTTCTTCGAAAACCAAACACGCCCATATCAGGTTTGAAGTGTGCCTCTCACTGGTTTCTATTTGCCTGGCCTGCGTTTCCTTCACCCATCTTTTCAAACTCTTTCCACGATTCTTCGCTCACTATTCCGTTCACTAATCCTTTATCTTCTGGATAATTTCTCGCACCGGTTGGTTAGACCGATTTGGTCTGATATGCTTTCATACTTTTGCATCTCACTCTGCGGTCTTATCCTCTGACAAGCCTTAGCTCTTCCATACAGAACAAAGTCACCTCGATATGATGTCGAGCTTTGCCGAGTCCGATCAACTATCTCCGGACCCTGTTCAAGAGAACACTCCTTCCGCCGAAGCCATGGTGATAATTCGCTCATTTTCCGAGGTGATGAAGACGGAGGGGTATGATCGAAGCAGCCCACGATCCCCTGTCAATACTGGCGGAGAAGCTGTGGATAACGAGCTCTTTGTTCCTCTCTCTGGCCCTCTGCCTGCAGCTTCCACTGCAGATGAAGCGCAGAGCACAACCGCTCCCGATCTCGCACCTCCTGAGCCTCCAAAGCCAACAAAGCCAACCCGAGGCCGTAAGAGAAAGAACCCTCTTGCAACCCCAGAGTCCGAACCGGCCAAGAAGAAGAAAGCCCCGGCTGTCAAGCCCAGCCCGGCCGAAGCTAATCCCCTCGAGTTCACTGAAGCCAAGCCTGATGTTGCCACGATGATGGGCTTTCCGCTACCTAAGGTCAATCATGGCGGAACTCGGCCGTTGAGAGTGCCCCGGGATTCGTATTCCACTCCCTCGATCACCGATATGGACGATGCCAATGCGGTTGAACGGGCATTCCGGGACCTTCTCGCCGTTCGAGAAGTTGTCGACTGGGAGTCCCGATGGCTTGGTCGTCGACTGTGGCTGTTACGAAAGAAGGCTGCCCTCGAGGCGCAACGGGAGGATACCCGGCGGTCCAAGATGTGGGAGCAGGACAACCGGTCTCTGGAAGAGGATATCAAGAAGCTGGAGGCAGAGAATGGGAAGCTCGACAAGTAGGATGGCAGCCTTGCTGGTGAGATTCATTCCCGAAAGGGAATGAGTGGGTGATATTATCGATTTGCTTTGAAATTTACGCATGTTTGCTGGGTTTGATTTTGATAGCCAGAATATCACCAATGCAACATATTCAGGCTCCTTTGTTTGCTTGTTTCTATCATGATTGTTGACTGGCGAAGGCAACAGACCTAATGTATTACAAGAGGTATAGCCTAATGAAAGGTCTGCCTTCTGCAGGCAACGCTGCTACTTCATCCCAAAATGGAAATCAATAGCACAAAAGAGAAGAACAACCACATTGTCGTAGCCTCTGCCATCCCAAGGCAGCGAATAGCTTCATGTCTGCCTTGAGCTTGTTTGCCCATCATAAAATATAAACCTCTCCCTCACCACCGTCTACTCTCCCTTTCTCCTCCTCTCCAAATCTTCTGCTGTCGACAATCTTGCTTCTTCAATACTTCCATTCTTCGATCTTCGCAAACCTGCTTGAGCCTGGCTGGACCAGCTGTTCCCCTACACAACCTCCAACATCCTACACACCTCCCAACCAGCATCGTACACCTTCTAACATCCAATATCATCCTTCACCATGTCCTATCACGCCGACAACTCCGACAAGTAAGCCCAACTCATACTCTCACTTAACCTTTAAAACATCATGCTAATACTCGTCATTAGTCTACACCCAAACACCCCTTCTCACCTCAATTCCGTCCTGTACTATGAGGATCCCATCGTCATGCCAGTCCTGGTCAACAATGACCAAAATGGTGAACAGTCAATGGTCCCTGGCCAGCTATATCCACCGGGCTACTTCACCAACCTACTGAATGACAACGACAACCAGTCATTCGACGCGGGATCCTCCTTCTCTTTCCCCATCCTGCACCGTCCATCCGAGTATCGTCCCTCCGTCAACCATCTTCCTTTTGGTGCGGCCGTCCCACCCTCAATGGACGAGCCTCTTCCCTCGACGGAGGACTTTACTGGCATGCCGGCAATGCCTCCAATGCCTACTACCATGGTCACTTCAACTCCCCAGTGGTCCATGCCTCCCGCCCCGCACATGGTCGCCATGTCTACCATGGCTTCAACAGCCGGCATGCCGTTCGGATGGACGACCGGACCCCCAAACTTCATCACCCCCGGCCCTCCCCCCATGCCTCTCTCCACAAAGCCCAACATGAGAAAATGCACCACGACGGGGTTGGGCCCTGCCACTCGCACACCCACCCACACAACCAGTGGGCCCGCCAACGTGCTCGACGAGCACCACCCCAAGCCCGAGGGAGCCTACTACCCTCCCACCAAGCGCATCAAGCGCGAGCCCGTCGAGACGCCCCGAAAGCCATCATGGGCAGCCTCATCCCACCCAGAAGACGGCTCGATGGTCTCCCTCCCCCGTCCTCCCCTTGCCCAACCGCTGCACGTCACCCCCCAGCCTGCAGCGGAGCAGTCCGCAGCCAACTCGGGACGCAAGAGCAGCAGCGGCGTCAGCAGCAGCACCTACGACAGCACCTACGACTCGCCTAGTGATGTCTCTCCCTCTCCCCCTTTCCCTTCCTCCTCGCCCTCGTCCTCACCCTCCCCTGCTGCTGCTGTCTCCCCTGCTACTCCTCGTCCCGTACAACCCCCCTCCGTGCAGAATCCCGCACCCCCCATCATCCCCCGCCCCCTGGAGCCGTTCCCGGAAGCAGGGACCCTCATGAACTTCCCGCTTCCGCAGATCGACCACCAGGGGCAGCGGCCCGCAGCCGCGGAGCGGTACTTCAGCTCTCTCCAGGACGACTCCCTGCTTCACACGCCGGAGCCGTACGAGATTGAGATGGAGTACCGCAACGCGCTGCGGGTTCGCGAGCGGGTGGACTGGGACTGCCGGCGGTTGGGGTTGCGGCTGCGGTACTTGCGTCGGTGCCAGGCGAGGGCGGCGGAGCGGTATCCGACGGCCCGGGAGTGCGAGTGGCAGCGTGGGGACTTTGGGGAGCAGGTTGCGGGATATGGGTACTGATGGGTGGAAGAGGTGAGGAGCTTGGTGAGATGAGAGATTGGTCGATGAGTGGTTGCGGTTGATGGGTTTAGGTGGATGATGAGAAGTGAGGTCGATGATGGGGATATCTGCTCTCACCTTGCGTCTGTGGTTACGAATTTTCTTTCTTTTCTTCGATGGATATGGATCTGGTTCGGTGGTGGCTCGTTTGTTTCTATGCTTGTGATCATGCTTTTTTCGAGGATGGGAGTTGTTTTGCTGGATATCATTTTTTTTTTCATGGGGAGCATCTTTTTTTTTTTTCTTGATATCATTTTGTTTTCCGTGGAGCTGGATCTCCATTTTTGTTTTTACAGATATCCGCTTTGCTTTGCTTGTCTTTGAATATCCATCTCTTCTTATTCCAGTGAGGGTTTCTTAAGAATGCAGTCGGCGTTTGTATTTGGGCGGTTGACACGTAGTTAGCAGCGTTTACATGCATTCAGGGATACAAAGGGACAACATAGACTTGTAACGTAACTTCATCTATCCTTATCTTTCTCGATGTCTAAGCTAGGTATTGAATGCATATTTGCAAGTGGGATTGATAGATGATCAATTAAAATTGACTGCTGTCTAACGCATGAAAATCACCATTAATACTCCAACTAGTCATTCAAGTCGTACCAGTACAATGATTGCCCAAGTAAACCCCGACTTCTCTAAGCCCATCAGTGAATTAAAGCAGATAGAAACCATCTTCAACCCAGTCCAAGTCCAATTCCGAATGTCATCTACTAGTTCTTAAGAACGGCATTCAATTGGACCTGATCACACCCATCAGGCACCCCATTCCCCACCGTAGTATCCTGATAGAACAACTCGAGCAACGAAGTCCCCTGTCCGGCACATACTAAACAACCCAACAACCCCAAATTAGCCTGCTGGACACCTAATCCAAGTAAAAGAATATCTTTAACTTACCCAACCACCCACCCCACCTCTCACTAGCAACACTCAACGCCCCATCCTCGGCAATACTAAACCCAGTACTAACCGCACTGGCCGCACTCGGACTCACGCTCACCTCCACATTTCCCTGGACAACTTTGCCGTTGACCAGTGCCAGCGCCCAGGGGGCCTTGTTCGGCGCGTCATAGTGGACGGTTGTGTTGGTGAGGAAGAATGTTGCGGCGTTGGCGGGGTCGCGGAAGACCGGGTTGCTGTTTAGGGGGCCGGTGGATTGGGTGGAGAGGAAGAGGTTGTTGTGGGCGGTGTTGGAGCTGGATGTGACGAGGTTGAAGGAGTTTTGTATGACTGGGGCGGCGGTTGTGAGGGGGAGGGATTGGAGGAGGAATGGGAGGATGGGGAGGAGGAGGTTCATTTTGGGTTTTGGTTGGTGTGTGGTTTAAGGTTGAAGTGGTTGTTGAAGTTAGATAAGGTGAAGAGGATGAGGAGTGGTGTAGTAATTAGGGGAGTTAAGAGAGATGTATAGAGTCAAAGAATAAAGGAACAATGAGGAATCCCAAGGTAAACAAATGACGGGGTCGTGACGCCCTTATTTATCCACCAGCCAGCCTTATGGAGTCGTTATACCGGGTTTCCCGTAGCCGTGATCCTTGTCGGATATCGTGATTCAGCCCGCTGGTATAGTACATAAATCATTGATCTTCATTGTGGCACTGGAAGTGGCAAATGGGGGGTAACATGCAGATCAGCGGAGTCAAAGTGGAAATTCTCCCAACCTCCTCCCACTTATATGACGATCATGGGTCGGTCGCCTTAGGCAGAAGTTCGGGAATCAGGGAAGGATATGGTGAGACATGGGTGTTTTGTATGCAGTTCTATGTACTGGATAAATGCTACCATGAGGATACAGTGTCCTTGATCATCCTGAGTGATTACTGATCATGGTTGTGTAAAATGCCCTTTTATACTGACCCACTTTGCTCCTGGGAGCACCTTTTCTATGTGATCTTGCTCCTGGGAAGCACATGTGTAATGCTTCTGATTGGTTGCATGTGACTTGTACAGGTTGTTCCCGTTTCTGAGGGCTTGGTTGGCTGACGTTGTCCCCCGCGGGTTTCTGACGGTCTGCCTCGTAACAGCCTCGTGCTAGTTTTCCTTTGTTTCGCCCTATCTAGAGCATTAATATAATTATAATAAACATCTCCTCTATCGCAACCAAGAGAGATATTCCTATCTCTATTAGAACGAATAGTAGTGATAGCATAACCATAAGATAGAGCATGCTCCCATATAGAAGCAAGCAGCTGCTCTCTAGTCTCAAAGACCTATTCTATTGGTGGCTCCATAATCAAATAAAGAAGCAGATATAGAATCAGATGAAGAACAAAGTGAAAGATAGATCGAATAGAAGAAAGAGAAGAAGAGAAGCTCTTATAGTAGTAGTAGTTGATAGAATGTAGTTACTAACGTAATTCCCGCATGACCGAGCCACCCGGTTGAGCGAGCCACCTACCCCTATTAGAAAATTTGAAAATCGATTATCCTAACCAACACCCATTAATTTAACTAGATAACACGATTTTTACATGAAGTAATCCTGTGGCCAATTCCTCCACATCCACTGCAGGTAGGCGGAGCCCTCTTGCGTGGCTGATCCTGCTGACTAGGCAATTCGCCCTGCGCATGCAATACTACCCTATCAGCTTCTACTGGTAGGTTTAGCTGTTTAACTAGCTGTAGGCCCTCTTCGACGGTCAAACCCTCTTCGCAGGGTATTTGCTTATGCGACCGATTGCGCTTATTGACTACCTTCTCATTAGCTGCGCGTAGATTCGCATTATCCTGCGTAAGTAATACAGCGCTATGTAAGGATAGATAGGCGCTCTTGATAATCTGATTCACCACGCTGTTGATTAGGCTCGGAGGGGTATTTAACCGCCGGTGTAGTAGATCCTTTAGCAATAAAGCTTGCTTTTGTAGCTGAATCACGGTTCTAGGCGTTTTTGGTGTGAATTAGCTAGAGCTGCTACTTAGCCGGCTTAACGGTGGTGTTGGCGTTCGGAGAGAAATATTAAGCTTAGAGAGTACTCTTTCTACATCAACTAGCACTAAACCACTAGCGGCAAAGCTATTCTGAATAATAGATAGCTTTTAGAAGGCTTCGAGCCGCGCGTGTTAATAGTTCTCTAAGAAATTGCTTTTGTCGATGTGGTTATATCCCGTACGCGTAAGATCGCTTACGAACCGGCTATACGCTCTCTTAATTACTACAAAGCAGCCAACATCTAGTGGTTATAGTAGATGTGAAGAGTTCGTAGGCATATGAAGAGGTATAATATCGTTTTCTACGCAGATTTAGTCGAATTAAGGCGTAAGGTAGCCTCTATGACCGTCGAGGATTAATAGGCGAAATCGGCCACGTACGCGCGAATTCGTTGATAGGATAAAGATCTTTTGTAGCCAGCGTAGGCCAATCTCATCGGTAGTCCAGCTATTATCAGAGACTTTAAATCGCCAGTCTTTCGGTAGGTTATTAAACCAACTAGCAATAGCAACTTTGCCTTTAAAAATCACACATAGCGGTAGCGAATAGCCATCGGCGCAAATTGCTTCGATCGTAGTGACCCATTCGCGATTTCCTAGCTGCAAAAGACGTCTCCGACCGTAGAATTCAGCTCGTGTAACCACATTCTACGAAGATATAAGGCCTATTGCGAAGCCTGTCTCATCAAAGTTATAGATATCCTCCGGTTATATCCCGTTCTCGTTAATCACGCGTTGTACGGTCGCAAACTAGGCTCGTAGGGCTTTTGGGTCTTCGTTTAATGCGCGTTAGTAGTCGTATCGCACCGAGAAGCGTGTTCGAAGCTCATCGCGACGTTCAACGAATTTTGATGGCTAATTTTTACCAACGGTAGGCGGAGGTTGGCTACCGCGTGCAGCTAGTAGTATATTCGCCATCTCTCTAATAGTAGCCGGTCTAGGCGCTGCTCCACGTGTATCCATAGAGATTATCCATTCAGTAAGCGCATCCTCTTCTAATTGAGTCAATTTATAGCGATTTGGGCGTATATCAACGCGTCCAATTCGGCCGACAGCGCGATGTTGCAGTGTTGAACGTGGTATTGCGTATGGAGTAGCTGCTGCGCGAATAGATTTAATGCGGCCATTTTTAAGATCGTCAAGGGCTAATAGGATTTTGCCCTCCTGATTGACCAATTTCTGCGAAGATGCAGAGCGAATTGGTGGCATGGTAGGTGGTTGAAGTGGGAATGTAGGTGGGAAGACGTGATTTTCGACGGGGTGGCTCGCTCAACCAGGTGGCTCGGTCATGCGGGAATTACGTTGTAGTGGTAATACAGTTGCTGCGGTAATGTATAGTAAGGATTCTTGGCAGATTGATTGACTAGTTATGTGATGAGGGTGTTACATAATCCGGGGTGCCGCTAGCAAAATGGTGTGGTGTCTGTAGCAATTCCCGTTTAGGTCCCGATAACCTAGGTGCTCGGTGCCCAGTTGTGGTCACTGAACGATCAGCGAGCATTAGTCATTTATCACGTGACTGTCCTGGATTCATCGCTGAGCCTGAGCCCGTGCTGACATTTACTCACTGAGCCTGAGCCTGAGCGCCCTCATAAAAGCAGCGGTAGCCGAGATAGGAAAGCCCCACCCGCCAGACATTATCCGGTCTATACAGTCGCAGATAGCTTAATCTACACCCCCTGCGACTTTAGTCTCAGCTCCTTCGTACTTCGTAGACTCGGGCAACTTCTGCCACGGTGCAAACACATTTTTGGTCTTCTTCAAAGGTTCCTCCAGGTCCGGAAAATGCCGCACTAGTACATCCTTCATTCCGGTATTCTGCACCCAGTGAAACCCCTCTTTAGTGTACGTTTCCGAATTCCACTGGCCTGCGAAAAATCGGTCGCTTTTTAATCGCCTGCTGGCCATGAGAATGAAGATCCGGAACGCAGTGTCACTGAACCCGAAGCCCTTGGGCAATGGTTCGCTATGCGAGCCCACAAGCGTATCGACCAGCTCGATGTCGCCATATACTTCGCACAGCTCTTGTGCAAGTTCCTTGTTACCCCCCGTCAGCTCATCGAAGGTTTTGGGAGCGGACATACGCAGGAGGCGTCGGAACTGGTTATAGCGTGGCACACCCCGCTCGCGATCGCGCAGGATATCTACAGTGCCCATGTCACGGAACTGGCCATCAGGCGTGCTCAGGTTACGCATAAAGTCGGGGTAGTTGTTGTTGGTGATAGCGCCAGGGTAGTTGATGCCGAATGAGTAAAACGCGTCAGCGAAGGAGAGACCGGAGTCGAACGGATTCCGAGCTTTGTTGAAGGACGTTTCTACGAAGGGCATGGTTGATTTGTGTTTGCCGTCGGTGACACTAAATAAGGCGATGTTGTCTGAGCAAGAAATTAGCAAAACATGGTCCGCGAATGTTGTAACTCGAGTACTACGACGCAAGCGAGTGACTAACCAGGAATGAGAGAGTGCATCCGGTATACAGACACAAACTCCTCAGTAATAGCATACGGTACACCGAAGTGGTTGACACCAGATCCGGGGATGCCGCTGATAGTCTCACTCGTCTTCGAGATTCGACCAAGTATTTTGGTGAGCCTCTCACCAACAACGCCCCACCAGTTTGCGTTCATGCCAATCTGAAGAGCTGGATGGGCCAAAATGGCCGGGGTCCATTCGACGGTGTGGATCTTGGCCATCAGGGCCGAGTTGATCAGGCGAGCCGTGTCGAAGATATCATCGCTGGGTCCTTTGGTAAGTTCGCTGTTATCGATTGAAAAGCCCCCGCGTTAACTTACCCAGTCCAGTCAGGATGTGCGGTGCGAAGCATATCACAGATAGCATTGTGCTCCATTGCAAACAACGTGTGCAGCATTTCCATGCCCATCCACCAGTTATCAGTAAACCCAGACCTGGGATTCCCGGCAAGATCGCGCGGTAGGAACACCTGTTTGTGTTCTTCTGTGAGAATCAACTTCCCGTCAGGATCTGTGGTTCGTAGGGCTTGTGTGACAGCTTCGCTAGAGCCGTAAATCTGGGAGCCGTCCCACCATGCCGTGTTTTTGTTCTTGTATCCAGGGCACTTGATGTCTGATGGGTCAAGCATCTTGTCGCTCTCGGTGTGCTCTAGTGTCATTGAACTATGGGGCCACTTATCTTCTGGCAGAAGTGGAATACCGTAGACCTCGTTGCTCTGGAGCCCATGGTTAGTAAATCTCTGTTATGGAATTGGAGAAGGGAACGCACACTTTCGTGTTGGAACCAATCGTGGACCTGGAATTGAATCCACGCTGCAGCAAGCAAGTTTAGACTCGTGGCAGGAATGAAGCCTCCCGTTTTCCTCGTCATAAAGCGCTCACTAACTAGCCTGGGGTTCGGGGACCAAAGCTCCTTCTCCGTCGGCTTCTGGGTGTATTGCTTGGGAAAGTTGCGTCCGAAGCGCATGCCTGAGCAGCCCATGAGTGGCAGTTCAATCGAATTAAATTTGCCATCAGAGTTACGTGCTGTGAGGAACCGTCTGTCCTCCAACGGGTGGCTAAGCGTGTTACCCTGCGCAGCGCCGGATGCGTATCCATCGTAGAGATTGTTAGCACGTAACTCGGTGCGCATTGAGTCCAAGTTGAGGGCTCCGAGGAAGCCGGGGAGTTTGTCCCATGACACGAACAAGTTGATGAAATGGAAAATGCTGATCAATATACGCTCGAAGAAGGTCGGCCGGAAACTTGGTGGCTCCATTCTGCATTCAAGCTACACCTTGCGAAGTAGAGAAAACCGACTCGCTGGATAATTAGCAATAAGGCACACAAAATGGGGCTCTCTTAAACATTTCTGCTCCGCAGTTCACTCGCAAAGGCATCCACTCCCATACGCATATTAGGAATCGATTGGGGCTTGAAAGTTGCTCACCCCCCCCCCCCGTGATGCGCACATATTTTTTTTTCGTCAATCAGTCGTCATGAAGAAGTCTAGCACTTTGTATGTATTGAAAATGATATATTCCGGGGGAGAAAGAACCAGTAAAGCGTCTTGAAACTTACGCCCAGTTTGTCACTCGTCGACATAGACTAGGTGGTCTGATATGTGTAATAGATATCATAGATACTACATTTGTTGGTCTAGAGTCTAACGACTCGGAACTACTCGGAAATTCCAAACTATGGAAGGGTCTAGATAAAATGTGGGGACGGATCCGGAAATGGTCTGCAATGGCATATCATGTCACACGGAGTAGATCACTATCTTGTGCAAAAGACTAAAATTAAACTATAGTTAAAGAGGTCGTAGTATGGCTCTACAGACTTAGATGTCAACTTCTTAAAAGGGAATATATGCCATCAGTAGCGGACGTAAGCCTTCCCTCCTAGACAGCATCAGCTGAATTATGAAGATGTATTCTCACAGACTTCATAAAGTTTATGTACAAATCTACGCACTGCTACAGGAGGCTTCAACCGGTTGCCCGTTTCGTTGTTGCGGTGAGCCACCCACAGAGCCTGTGTGGTTTGCCAATGCCAAGGCAATAATAACCACCTTAAGGTTGTCAACATGAATAATCTTTGAAAATGGGCCTGAACCATTTTACAGCGGGATATTTCTGGTCTAAAGAACACCATGACCTGGTTCATGTGTTTCTGGTTATTTGGGACCATTTTGGCAATTCTTTACATCATTCTGGCCAGATGCTTCGTGTTCTTGAAGGTTGAATACGCGACCCAGAAAGCGCTATTCCTTGTTTTACGGACACATTGTACGGTATGTTAGCTAGCCGAAGTATAAATAAAAAATACACAATAATATGGCAGAACATAGAACCTGGCTGGCTTGGTTTTGCTCGGTTCCCCAGCCCCCTTGAAAGGTGAAGTTGAAATACCACTTAATTTACGTTCGGGAAATAATATAGAACAGGAGAACAAGTGCGCTCCAAATGAGTCCAAACAGGGTGCGACTCCTCCGGTTTTCAAGAATCTCCTCTGGAAACCTTTCTTCGGTATAGAAGATGGTCATTATCTCTTTGGAAAGCTTTCCCCCGGTCTGGGCGGTATTCAGGAAGGAGACAGTCTGTAGCAGGTTAACAAACCAAAGATTGATTGGTAGGGAAGGCGAGCCAGCAGCCTTGCTCTACTTGCGACGCCTGTTAAAGGTCCGTGCGAGGGTTTCAATAGAGACTGGCCCGCCCTCAGCATCCTCTAATAGGGCATAGAACATAGGTGGCTGGAACGTGTAGTTGTCTCCTTGGCGGAAATCGAGGCGGGTGAACGAAGCATCGTGCTCGAGTACGTTGTGCCTTCGCATGTCGCATAAATCGAAGGTGCCATCCCCTCGACGTAGCTGGTGGAGACTCCGAGTTAGGGCTGATGCAAGAGCCTTGTCCATGTGGAGGGCGGCCATGAGGGCAGCCTCGACTCGCGGAAGACTGATATTCATGCCATCACGAGGCCTGTCGAAGGTCAGTTACAGCGAGTTGAGGGAGAGGGAGGAAAGTGTCACCGCGACATACAGATATCCGTGGTTTGCTAGTGCGTTCAAGCCTGGACAAGGACCACGACTGGCAACGTTGCCTGGGAAATAAGAATGGTCGTCGAATGGACTATCCCTAATATCAGGGGTTTGCTGTATCGACTCGATGGACAGCAAGCCTTTTAGTAATCCGAAATTGCTCAGATACATGGTATCCAGCACAGAAGACGGCTGATATTCGTGATACGAAGATGGTCGTACAGTCCCCCTCAGGATGTATTTGACCAGCTCCGCTTTTTTACATAAGATTCTGCCAGGAAATAATATTATCTAAAAATTCATATTGGTTGATCTGAGGCCACTATGGATGAATATAGTAGGCGGTAGGCAGGGGTGGTCAAATACTTGTTGAGGGGGACCGTAGGTGGGTGGGAAAGGTGGGATGGAAGTTTCCCGTTTTTATACGTAAATGATACACATTACAGTATTATCTGCTCCCTTTGTCGTTTGCAGCTTGTCTATCTATGACAGGACATGTACCATGGGCCACACGACCAGAACCAGCATATGACATATTAAATTCTTTCTGCTCTAGAACTCTATACCGATCCACTGGTTTTTGAAAGTTAAACTTTGAGAGTTTATTATTATGATTATTATGTATTACAATGAATAGCTGACGTCGTTAGAAGTTTATGTTCCTAACAGAAACTTTAGCAGTCCTTTAACTGATATTTATAATCCACCAACAAGCCAGGATGAATTGTGCTAAAACCAATCAATATGTCGGGAGAACCCTCGAAGTTGGAAATTTCCATGACTCTAGGGCGTGCGGCCCCTGCTAAGGCAGCAATGCCAAAACCTCTTATCCTCCTTTGTGACGGCACTTGGTGTGGTCGGGAGGCGGATACCAAAAGTAACATTTATAAGCTTGCCGAAATGGTTGGGGTCAATTTCGACGATGATGCCACTTTGCACCGATCCTCTGACAGAGTTTCCTACATCGAAGGCGTGGGTCTTGGGAGTTCATTTTTGGAGTATGTATCCCTTCTACCCTTCCATGTATATTCAGCATGATCTAGATAATTACTTACGTTGTATAGTTACATCTTCAATGGTATCACAGCGCAGGACATTGCCTCTCAGTGCATTCAAGCTTACGAATTCATTGTCAAAAATTATACGTATCCAGGCTGTGAAATCTGGATGTTCGGCCTTTCTCGAGGTGCCTACTTGGTGAGAGCTGTTGCTGGTATGATCAACAACTGCGGAATTGTCAAACCAGTCAATGTGGACGGGGCTATTGACATCGAACAAACTCGCCTGCTTTGCGAAACTGTATATGAGACCTATCGTTCCCCTTATCCTATTAACAAACCACACTCTCCCCAATCACGAATCTTCAGGCAGTCCAAGTCCTGGCCACTTATCGGCGATGAAGACCCATCCAATCCCAGGGCGCCAAGGTTCATTCCACCCATAAAATTCATGGGGCTCTTCGACACTGTTGGCAGCCTGGGACTACCAAACTTTACGGGTGGTGTGGGCCTGGACTGGCCAGCTTTTTATGATCAAAATATTTCTACTGCAGTCGAGAATGTCTACCACGCTGTATCTCTTCATGATCGCATCTATGCATTCCAACCTTGTCTGGTGCGCCGAAATGAAAAGAGGCATAGTACAGGCTGGGAAAATTTCGGTGCTACAAGGCAAGAGTGGCTTCCTGGTGTGCATTATGACCTTGGTCGTCAGAAGTTCAGATTTCTGCGAGAATTTGGAGGAGGTAAATTAGAACAATTCCTAGCCCGTAGGAATTTCGCCAGCAAAATCATTGAGCCGAACCATGTACTTGCAGACTTTGCCCTACGATGGATGCTACTCGCCGTCCGCGATCACAATCCCCAGCCGCAGGCTGCGTATCAAGTCATACCGGGGATCGACAGATTCATTCAAGACATGGCTACCGATATCCAAGAAAGTGCTCAATTTCCTCGTCGAGTGGGGGACGGTGACGTGTATGGCGACATACTTTCCTACGCGCCTTTTGGATCGTTCATCTTGGACATCATGAGGGCATTCAGAGGCACCAGAGGGAAAACATCTGCCGTCTATCAGGTTTTTTTTGACTTGCGGGATAGACTTGTCCCGGACCAGGATGCAACCGTCTATAATTTTCACCTTGTTGACCCGGATCTCGGGGTATCCATTGAGAGGGTTGGAAGGGTTTGCGAGCAACGGTATCCATCAAAATCGTACGAGAAATGGGAGTTGATGTAGAAGGCGTAGTCCGTCAGCAGTGAAGCTATGTATACGTGGAAACTTTTATTATTAGTGATTATTTTGAATCTTAGCTCCTACATGCTAGGAGTTACTTGTGTTTCACAAAATGGAACTTGGGTATTTAGTTTTGGGTCTGTGGTGAATATCGCTGTCTTGATATCTGAAGGCAAAAAAAAAAGATGGCACAGAATCGCCCCTGGTAATTTCTTTTATATACCCTAGTAGCAATTGCAAGCCCTGGGTCGATTTCTTTGCCCCCTGATTGGTCTATTTCGCGGCCCCTCGCTCAACCTTATTGGTGGTGATCAGTGGGGCTAGGTGGAGATTCAGAACTGCCAAATCCAAAAATAGACCATATGCCCTCAAGAATGCAAGGGCTTCATGTTGAACAACGCGGTTGCGCGGTTTACAGTACCATGATCACCAGCCCCCCATCGGCTGCTCCAGTGGAAAGCAGAACTCTATCACTGCCGCAGACTCATTCGATCACAACAATGTCCGAGCACAACGGGTTCGGTGAGGCAGAGAGTTGAAGTCTGTGCGTCAGAGAATATCACTTTCCTCCGTCTTTTTTCTCCGTCTCCTTCGTCCGTCTCTCTGGTATTATCATAGCTCGGGAATGAAACAGTGCTATATTACACAGTGTCGACATGCACTGTTCTTTGCCGAACTGAGAATGTTTCCCGTTGAGCTTCCGTCGCTCACCCCACGCACATCGATGTCATTCGGGTTTTAAGCCGGACCTAATATATTATCATCGTGCGAGCGATGCAGTTTGGAGCCACTACATTGTTCTATTATTTCAGGTTTAAGGTTGACATATGTTGCAGAGATAGACCTTGGCGTTTTTGAAATTCGAGTCCTATTTTGTTTGTTAGACAAGAACAAGATTCACTTGATCGACTGGCCACTCACAGCCTTTTCCTCTGCATCAAGAAACCGAGAAACAGGAGCTTACCGCGTGGGCCAGATACAAAGAACTTAGGGAGACCGGGATATTGAACTACCACATGTGGTCGCCTGGACTAGACGGCTAGCCAGGTAGCTTCTTACCAAATTCGGCGCACCCAGCCGTTGGCCTTGAGAGCATACGTATGTGGGTAGCATTCGGACGGAATTGAAAACCCCTAAAGTGCATAGCTATCAACGGGCGTAAGTTATGAGCTCTTCAGTTTGTTTACTCACATAGAGACGAGCATCGGTTAACTCTTTCCAGAAGGAGGGTTTGGCCTAGAACGCCCGTCAGCGGTTCGGACTTGAAGCAGGTCAAAACCGAGAAATGATAGTTACAAGGGATCAGGAAATGCACGAACCTCCAATGAAAACTCCTGCCAACGACTAAATCCTTCCAAATCGTTTACTTTTCACCAACTATGTGTTCCACCTCAAGACACGAAATCGTCAAATTTGTTATTATGGTTTTACCACTTCTACCTGTCCTCTTTCTCTGGGTGGAACTCGATCACCTGTTGACTCGTTCATGCGGTCTCTGTTTCAATACTGAACCCCCTCAAGTGGGGCGATGATGATTGATCTCAGTTTCAATTTCCTTGCCGACAATAATGATCACAACGAACGATTTAACTTCGATGGTGCACGAGCCTGCAATACTTTCTATCAGACGCCGTGGGTGATCGTGGGTCATTCTAGCAACAAGAAGCAAAGTAGAATTATGGCCATCTCAGAACCATGGGACTTTTCTCTTTTTGGGTGAAGCGGAAGCGTGTTCTCTTATACACATATACTATCATTGAAGTTACAGTAGCGGGTATTTCGTCCTCTCCAGCAGATTCACCACTGCCTCGTGTCCGTTCGCTGCAGCCCAGGATAATGGTGTCCGACCCCGGGAGTCCTTTGAGTCTACATCCACGTGCCCAGTTTCAAGAAGTAGCTTCGCCACTGCCTCATGCCCATTCTCTGCGGCCCAGGATAATGGTGTCTGACCATGAGAGTCCTTTGAGTCTGCATCCACCTTTCGAGTCTCAAGCAATAGCTTCACCACTGCCTCATGCCCATACCCTGCCGCCCAGCACAACGCTGTCGCGCCATGTTCAGAGTCCGTCAGGCCCACATCCACCTTCCCCGTCTCTAGTAGCAGTTTGGCCACTTCCTCGTGCCCGTTCGCTGCAGCCCAGGATAATGGTGTCCGATCCCTGAAGTCCTTTGAGTCTACATCCACATGCCCGGTCTCAAGAAGTAGCTTCACCACCGCCTCACGCCCATACCCTGCTGCCCAGCACAACGGTGTTCGACCGTGTTCAGAGTCCGTCGAGCCCACATCCACCTTCCCCCTCTCTAGTAGCAGCTTCGCCACTTCCTCGTGCCCGTTCGCTGCAGCCCAGGACAACGGTGTTCGACCGTCAGAGTCCTTTGAGTCCACATCCACCTTTCCAGTGTCCAGCAGCATCTTCACCACCGCCTCATGCCCATTCACTGCAGCCAAGAGGAATGGTGTCTGCTCACAGACATCCTTCGAGCCCATAGCCACCTTCCCAGTCTCCAGTAGCATCTTCACTAACGCCTCATGCCCATACTCCGCAGCCAAGAGGAATGGTGTTTGCCCACAGTCATTCTTCGAGTCCACATCCACCTTTCCGGTATCCAGTAGCATCCTCACCAAGGCTTCATGGCCTCTCCCCACAGCCAAGGACAATGGTGTCCAACCCTCAGAGTCCTTCGAGTCCAGAACCACCCTCTCAGTATCCAGGAGTAGTTTTACCACCTCCTCATGCCCATTAGCCGAAGCGCAGGACAACGGCGTTTGGCCATCGTCGTTGGTCGCCCCGACATCGGCTCCTTCTTCGATGCTTATGTGAGCACTTGTCCTAATTCCGTTGCTGGCAGCCCAAAGCAGTGCGGAGCTCCCATTATTCTGGGAATTATGCCGATATAGAAAAGAGTTTAGGAGAGAATGGAGCTGACTGTGGGTTTGAGCCAGCGCATTAACATCTCTTTCTGTGTCCAAGAATGTCGCAGATAAGAGCAATAATTCCTCTGGCAAAAGAAGGAGTGACATGATTGTGATTTTTAATACAGTAAGGTGGGATTGCACAAGGGCAATCTGTGAAACGCGGTGGTTGAAACAACTAGTTGTAGCCTAATCTTCGAAAGAGACGAGGATTTGTGATCGACGAGGAATAGTGGTGCACCCACAAGCGAAAGTGGTGGGTGGGCCAAAGGGCACGGATATACAGTCCCCCTCAGGAAGTATCTAAATAACTACAGTACGAACGGTGACTGTATTATATACAAGCCAGGATTTACAGCTAATCCTAGCATAGCCTA
This sequence comes from Penicillium ochrochloron, assembly GCA_022985105.1. Taxonomy (NCBI): domain Eukaryota; kingdom Fungi; phylum Ascomycota; class Eurotiomycetes; order Eurotiales; family Aspergillaceae; genus Penicillium; species Penicillium ochrochloron. Next base: position 711,434 of record JAAVMA010000007.1, read on the forward strand.
GCGCATTTTAGGATGGGGTTGGAGAATAAATTTCTAAGCGGACGCGGGGGAATCTGATTTCGAAGACGGCAGTACAGAAGCGTAGAATATTCTGGGGCTTAGATTTATACTTTGATAGTCGGTTTATTCTAGTATGTTGGAGTCTGAGCGAATAACAGGCCCGTCGCGGATGTCGGCCGACAGTTAGAGGTTTCATCGCGCTCTCAGAATACCTAATACCTTGTCACAAGCTTCACAAAACTGAAAACTATCAGGGCCTTACATTCAGAAATTAGAACGGCTGATAAGTTTTTAGGTCGATGGATCGAATGTGTGTTTGCTGCGTTTCCAAGGACCCAAGACGGAGGGTCTAGAGTTATCATATTTTCCTAGTCTATCATATGAAACAACAAAAAACAAAAGGTACGAATAGGCGCGTGAACCTGTACTCCGACTAAATCGCCTCAATTTAGAGAGGTCGGTCCAGTAATTGGTTCTTGCTGGGCTCGATTATCAATTCAAAGAGATCAAGCATAGAGAACCCATCTTGTTTGAGCAGATACTTAAGCGATCAACATCTACAGTTCTGAATGTAGTGTCTTTGATTGCAGTAACTTCGGGCAAAGCATTATCATTAAACAGGCCCTAAATTCAATGGGAAACCCTCTCTATTCTCTCACGTTATCACAGATTGTACCGTGCATAATCTCTCTCGCTCTAAGCTTATTTGTAATCTAGACATCTGCAACATTCATTTCATTACTGATATAAACTATCACCCCTCTGAATCCTTTTCCTCACCCTAACAATATTATGGTAATTAATTTCAACCCAATGGAGATGCAATGAAACAATAGAAGAGCTTTGACAAGACCCCCCAATCCGTCGACGAAAGATAATGTGCGAAGAAAATCACAACATCAACCTGTAGCATCAAAGATAATGTGGGAAGGGTTACATAACAGCAGCAAAAAAGGCAATCAGACCACTGAGTCCAGCTGAAACACTCATTGGAGTCGAGATTCCAACGCCACTGTTTGCATGAACGGTTGCTCCGGCGTTCGGTGCTGTAGAACTGCTTGACGAGCCGGAGCTACCAGATGATCCAGAGCTGCCCGAAGAGTTCGAAGACGTCATGCTAGTAGTTTGAGAAGAACCCGCGCTTGTGGTTGAGGTTGAGCTGGGTTGTCTGGTGGTGGTCAAAGTAGATCCGGATCCCGTAGATCCGGAATGAGTGCCAGATCCAGAGCTGGAGCCAGAGCCGGAGCCAGAGCTGGAGCCAGAGCCAGAGCTCGAACCGGAAGAGGTAGAGCAGCTGGTGGTGGAATCGCTCGGGTTATAGCATGTCACGCCGTCAGAGCATTCGACGTATCCTGAGCCGAAGCAGCTTGCGCAGCTCTTGCCATAGCAGAAGTCGCTGGTGTAGCTTGAGCCTGAACCCGAGCTGGAACTAGAACCCGAGCTAGAGCCGGAGCCAGAACTAGAGCCAGAACTAGAGCCAGAACTAGAGCTGGAACCGGAAGAGGTCGAGCAGCTAGTGGTGGGATCGCTGGGGTTGTAGCACGTCACACCGTCAGAGCATTCGGTGTATCCGGGTCCGAAGCAGTTGGCACAAGTGACATATTTGCCGGAGCAAAAGTTGGAGTTACCGGCAGAGCCCTGGCGGGGCATGAGGCGGCTGCTGGGAGTCATTCCAATGGTCAAGGCCTTGTCATTGGTTTGTAAAGTCGACTTTTGGTATTGTTTCTCGCCAGAAACGACCGTCACAGCCGCGAAGGCGAGGAGAAGGGAAGATCCAGCAAAACGCATCGTTGCTGTCGAATGGGGCTCAAAGGAGAAAGCGCTATTATAAACGATTGAAGATATGAGCAAACAAGCGTGCCACGGCGTATATTGGCACAAAATAGAAGATTGATAGTTTTCTGTTGAGGGAATGACAAGAAGAAGACGGTTCGTAAACTCTTTTTTCTAAACCTAGGGGTCTAACGACTCTCTATATAACTATTTCCCCAGCGGCTCATTATTTGCTCCTTCGTTAGTCAATACGAGCTGACTAAATAGCGCTATCCCAAATAAGATTGCACACCACTTTAATCAAGAGAAACCTGCTATGGAAGCGAAGCGATACACTGATGCCGCTTAGCGCTAGCAGGAGATATACGACCCGCCAAGAGTCGTAGCTGCCTTTTCAGCCGCCCGCAGTGGCTTTTGGACCCTGAGATCGAAGGAGCCAGTCCGTAATAGGCAAAGTCACCTCGTATTAACAAAGTCAAAGCTGCGATCTGTGTTTTGCCTGTACCCTTCAATTCCTTGAGGGATAAGGGGGCGCCAGCAACCTGGAGAATAATTCAAGGCACGGATCGGTACACATACATGTGACCAATATGAATGTGAGGAAGATGGGACGGACCAAAGGGGTCGAGTGTTTAGGAGGTCGGAGAGGTTTGTACGGGAAAACTTACTGTTATGTAGGGCGATACGCGCCGTATTATCCGTGCCCTTCGCTACGCTGCGACCCACCCATATGCTTCCGCACAAAGGTGCGCCCCGCCTCGTTCACGACCACATGTCCATCACCAATTTTTTCTCGAAATCCTACACCTAACTTTTACACCCACCTAATATGCCTAAATCCTCCAATTTTAGAGAATATCGTATAGCTAAGGCCTTCGCAGCCGCTATGAGCCAAAAGAAACCGAATATTTCGAAAATTGCGCGTGAATTTGTTATGATATTTCTTGACATGAAGTTATTCGGAGATCTGATGCGGGAGCCTTATTCCTCAGGCCTCTATATCGGCTTCTGGCCAGATGGGATTGTCAGGTCGGTGACGTTTCGGCGGTGATCCCCCTCCTGTTCGGCTGCTCAGCTGCGGGGAAACTTTGCATATGGGGATCCCGTCATGTTATACAAAAACCTGATCCTCCCGGTTTCTCTTCGTGATCTTTATTGATCAACATGTTAGTCTTAGATTCCCTCCGATTAACGGAGGAAGCATGTAATTAAAAAGGGGGTATAGATTAGAGAACGTGGAGGGTTCTCTAAGAAACAGTCTCTGTTCTAATTTGACTTGGTGCTTTTTATCCTTACCTGATCAACAGGTTTTCTACCCTGCAAGTAGATTTTATATCTTAACAGAATTCGACGTGTCTCGCGAGACCCTTGTAAGCCGTATTAAAAGTGCGAAATTTCCTACTTCTACTGGGGCTTCGCGCTGATATACCCTTTAAGCCTACTGGGAGAACGCCTTAATTAACTAGGTAACTAGTCTAGATAATTAGCTAGAACTTCCTCCTACTCCTACTCTTATCCCCTATCCTGGCAATCTGTCAACTTTCAGTGGGGCCCCTAGCGCCAGACGCATAACCCCTACACACTACGCGTAATAATTGGCTGATAGCCCTCAATTACAGTAACGTAGTGGTTTATAGTGTATTTTAGGCCTAATTCGATCTAGTAGTGTGCCATTCCTCCCAACATACACCCTTCACACATAGAGGAACACCACATTCTAAACAGCTAGATGAAGTTCTGCTAGTTCGCCCCTTCTTCTTATCTTTGCCTTGCTTATCCTTCACTTCGCATACTGCACAGTTCCGCTGCTTTGGCTTACTAGTAGAAGCACTAGAAGGTAGTGGGATTCGCTGATGGGATAGCCCTCCTGGCTGCGGTTGAGCACGAGCAAAGCTAAAGAGCTCTTTATAGAGCTTCTTCCGAAAGCCTTTGTGAGTAGGCAGCTCGCGCTTACTAGTCCCCTGCTGCTCCTTAGCGATATATTGAATGCGATACGCATTAATAATCGCTGCTTCGAGGAAGAAGAATAGAAGCGGAAGCCAATTACGACGACCCTTTCGGTGAGTATCGTATGAAGCGCGATACTGATTCGCGATATCAACACCGCCCATATAGTGATTATAATCGTTGATTATAGTAGGAATCGGCTGTTCCTTTTCAAACTCATCACCAAAAGGGGCACGCGCAATCGCTGCATTTGTAGACGTTGTTGTTGGCCGCTTTCGCTTAGTAGTAACGTACGAATATGGCGAATGCACAGTAGATAGTAGTAGTACTATATTTTTATCCTGCTAAGCAACGCATAGAACCCCCTGCGCTTCGGATGCGTATAGGGTGCCCCAGGGGATCGTTTTAATGTGGTCCTTTAGCTCAATCAGTTGATTAGGATACCACCGCGAGGGCGTGTAGTACCGTATGCTCCACACTGTATATCGCGTAGCTCTTTGAATAGTGCAATAGATGTAAAGTAATTATCTATATAGACTGTGTAGGGTACTGCACGCTGATTAGCCGGCGAATTAGCTATAGAATCAGCTGCATAAGCTAGTTGATTCGTATGAGGATTGGCCGATTCGATTGTATAAGGATTGCCTGGCTGATTCGATAGAAAATTGGCCATCAAATCGGCCGAATTGACCGGTGGATTCGTATGAGGATTGCCCGCAGGGCCTAGCCGATTGGCTATCATTGGAAGCCTTTTGATCATCTTCATCACCATAGATGCAGTAGGGCTTAGGCCAGTGTATTTGAATAGGTCCACAATCCCCCATAGACGGCTACTCCAGGTGAAGGTCCAAATATAGCCGTGTTCAGCTAGGGCAAATATCTTATACCCTTGCTTAATCGGCTTACTAGGCATCTTAACCGTATGCTTCGTACGCCCAAAGCAGCGAATCATCGTCTCATCGATCGATACATTAGATCCTGGTTGATAGTATCGCTGAGCTGCCTGATCGAATGATGAAGCTAAAGGCTCTAGCTTATACCACCACTGCTTATGCTCCGGCCGTTGATCAGGAGGGGAGACATGGAGATAGCGCCTAATCTGCTCAAAGCGCTTAAGGCCCATACAGAACCGAGGGCGATGTAGAGCCTCTTCCTCATCCTGCTGCCAATAATCAGGGATACACGGTAGTAGATTAACACCCATATAGATCAATATACCAAAGAAGACCTTGATATCATTGATATTAGTATCCTTCCACGCACGTTTAGATTGCGATTGACCTTGCTGCGCTGCGTATTCGTTGGTAGACTGGCTAAAGCGCTGAAATATATCTTCGCTGATAAAGAGTGTGAAAATTGCATCAGGGCTATCTAGGTCTAGGCCAGCAGGGAGGTCTAGCCGTGGAGGTGTAGACGAAGCGATCAAGGGCCGAAGCTGCCGAGATAGTTCCTCCTTGGTAGGCAATTCGGCAGTGATATCATCAAGCGTACGCTTAGTACCCGCGCTCGCAGTAGAATTCTTTTTAGCCATTGATGGATTGATTGATTGATTAATCGATGAACTGATTAGTATGGGGATTAGTATGGGGGATTGTTATGATGGGGCACGCGTGGATAAAATCACGCGTCGTGGCCAATGGGGCCCCTATGGCCAATAGTACATGGATTATCAGAGCCTACCAATAATATTAGATGAAACTTTACATTAATTACACTAATTGAAATCACCTGGAAGTTGACAGATTGCCAGGATAGGGGATAGTGGTAAGTAATGCAGTTACTGCGGTAATATATGGTAAAGATTCTTGGCAAAATTGATTAAGATATGTGATGCAGGTATTGCCCAATTGTAGTGTCTGTAGTAAAAGCCTGTGTCCCTATCAGTCCCTAGCAATTCCCGAGTAGGTCACCCTGATCACGTAACGATCTCTGAGCAGCTCCGGCTGATCGGGGCGTGCTCAATTCTACTCAGTGAGCAAAAGCGGCGAGGGGGTGGGCATTAGAATGGAAGGAGGGCGCCAAGCGTTGGCAGACCTTTTCCGGTATATATGCATGTGTATCCATGGGAAGGAGGCTGGGTCTAACTCGAGTACCAAGTCGGGCGTGATGGTGATTCGTTGTCCAGGTAGAAGTAGAATCTGGTCGCTTGGTCGATCTCCACGGCTAAGCTCCGATCTACTTTTTTGGAATACCCCTGGATGCGCTCAAGATTAGTTCAACGACTTATTTATTTAGATGCTCGGCCGAGATTTTTCGATCTTTCGATCTGGGCTAGGCCTATGTAGTTCTACCTGCGTAGATCAAGTCACCGGATTGGTGGTTCTGTCACCTATCAACCTTGCGTATTCCGCATGCTTACTGGACTCGAAATGAAAAATGGTCGTTTATATTTGAGGTCGAATGCACTTGAAAGTACGACTTGATAAGGAGATATTGCCTACCTCCAACCAACAACCTGGCACAGCTTGAGAGGTCACTTGATACAATAGCGGGGAACCCTGGCGACTTAGCCACCCAACACTTAAACTAGGTCCATGGGCTGACTCGCATCTCTATAACAAACATGACATTAGTACGATTCGTGTTTTTCGGGCTCTACTGCTCGCTCTTCGAGGTGGTTCTATATCATCTTCAAAGTGCACAATCTGATCCCGCAAAACCGGTACATAAGATCCGCCACGCAGAGGTCAAGGACGATACGATTATTGTTGGCTATGTGATAAGATTCCTCGTCCTTTTGCGTACTAAATTGATGGATTATGATCCAACCAACACTTAGGCATGCATGCATACAAATGTTGGCGTTGGGTATATGCCTTGCAATCATGAAGAGCGCCATGCTCGCGCACATAATAAGGTCTATTCTGCACACCTCTGTCCTACTTCATCTTCAACCAGCCTTTCCCTCGCCTTTTACTCGCTAGCCTTCTTGCAAACTCCTCAACATATCTCAACGCAGTGGCTTTGCCTTGATTAAATCATATGTACAACTGTTTGACATCAAACCCAAACGAAGCATCATGCCTACCTTCAGTTCCTTATGTACCAATTGGACCCCAGAACAGACTGTTTGCAAGAAGGAAGGTAGATATACTTGCAAAAATTGTCTTCTTGTGGCTGTCAGTTCACTCACTCACAAACATCTTTATCCTCATTATATCAAGTCTTCACTAACATAAGTTCCTCTAGTACTGTGGTCCAACATGCCAAAAGTCCCACTGGGCTCTCCATAAGCCTGAATGTAGATCGCGTTTGGGTAAGGCAACATGGCAGCCGGCCTGGGTGCTCGAGCAAAGAGAACCTGCCTTCATGGGAGATGGCCCTCCAAAGATGTTTGGGCGGACGAAGTACCTTTGGGGTAACGTACCTGCCTTCGACATTCTTAAACTAGCATCAAATGAAGGAGAGAAATATACTGGGGATCTTCGACTTTTATTTGCAGGTCTGGATTCAATAATTATTTCAGTCTAAATTTTTTTTCAGAGCTGATCTACCTTTAATCACAGCTTCAGGGGACCTTCGAAATGTTGTAAAGACGGTTGCTCACCTTCCGAGCAGCTATAATCAGTCTCTCGAAATCACACTGAATGACAAAGATGTTGACATCGTGGCACGTAACCTGATTTTACTTCTCATTGGGCTGGTTGTCCAGAACTCTGACGAGGCTATCGATTGCATCATTCATCTCTGGTACTCTGCTCTCGTCCGCGAATCCGATATTGATATTCTTAACAATCAAATCCGGCCTTTGATCCAAGATGTTCATGAAAAAGTCAAGAACAAGCCACCCAATACCCTCTTAGGGAAGACATGGACATTTGGATGTCGTTCGCTGAGAATCATTCTCAAGCAATCATCGTGGAATCATCTGTTATCATTTTTCGACAAGCCGGCCGGCTTAACAGCAGAGAAGGCATCTAAGGTCCGAGCAGAGAATACCCTGGCCCACTCGAGGAGGGACTATCGCGATCGATATATGATCTATCTCCCGTCCTCTCAACGAATCCCATTCCACAAGTTTCGCCAGGACGGGCTCTTGCTTCCGTTCGGATTTCCTCGTCATGAGTTCAAAGAGCCCAACCCGTTCGTCGTCAGAGAAAATTGAAGTTTGAAATTGATACTGACAATAAAATAGAACTTTCTTTCAGGCGAATGATACCTGGCCGATGATGGACAACGCAGATCCTCTCCACGGATGGTCTTTAGAAGAGGTTTTTAGTACAACAAGCGGAGCTGCAACTGCTGATACTTACGGCAAATTATTCTATTATCTTCGCGGACTGCTCCGTTCTTTCTTGGATCGGATTTCTGAGTTCAAAGTTTCCTTTAAACTCCTCAATCTCGACGCGGCTGACCTTCCTGATCATCTTGATGACGGTTCCTTCAGCCGGATTGATGTAAGTGACCACCACCCAAGACATTTCTCTATCCCGACCTACTTGTGTACACCAACTGGACCACTCTAAGCAAATTGAAACACTTTAAGCCCAGGGTTTCATTGAGAGCAAAACACTAATCAAATTCTGAAGGTATCAAACATCTCCGATGGAGCCTGGTTAGGAATACACCGCACACTATTTTACATGGTTCCTTTACTCCAGACTCCTGAGCAAAACCCACATGCAACCCTGATAACCCTCTTCATGAACGCCGTTGAGGAGGCCATGACTCTCGAAGATAGGTTGCAGGGCATGGCCTCGGACAGCCGAGCATTGAGAGATTTACGCGAATACCTCCCTCTAAAGGAAAAGCCAGCTTCGAGATATGATCCAGTACTTATGAAAGTTCAATATGCCCAAGAACTCGTCACAAGATATGACCATGTTTTTGAGAGGTAAGAGTCGTTTTTATTCAAAAATTTCGTCCAATCTCATGTGAACTGAACTGAACCGAACTGATGCTCATCCTTATGCTGATGATAGATACCTGGAGAAGCTTAAAGCCTTCGAGGCTGGTGATTTTTTGGGTGCGGCGATGAAGGAAAAGCATAGTATCATTGAGAAATGGCCTTATAGGTTGAAACTCCGACCTGGTCAGCCGGGAGCTCAGGAGGAGTTTGAACGGCGCTTGAGGGATGGTGTTTCGGGGAAAGAGCGGTATATAGAGTGGAAGAGAGTCCACCAGGGCATGATTTGAAGAGATTATACTTGCTCTGATACATGGGAACGGTGCAGACGTTGTAATTAGAGGCATCTATCACCGCTATTTAATACTGTCAGCAATCCTACCACCTACGAAAACCCCCTGTTATTGTACCACTTGGCTGTAGGTGCGCACTCGGTATAAATCAGAATCAGGTATCTCGCAGCACTACACTGGCTGGCTATTTGCTGAATATACCACTACATCAGCTTGAGGATCTATGCAAGACTGAGATAGAATAGAAACCTGGATAAGCATTAAATTTTTGGTCACACTATGAGTGACTGTTCTGTCGTAAGGTCATGTTCTCGTTGCGTCATAGCCTCCGCTCTTATCGTACACACTCACCATAACTGCCGCCACGAGTAGAGCAACTGTCATCATTCCTCTCTAAGGGTCCCTCCAAGAATGATGAAGTGAAGCTCACTTCTCGTCCCCAGTTTTCTTCGCGAACTCCGGCTTCAACGTCCACCGACCACGTCCTCCACGGTCCCGGTCCAAACGAGCCACTGTCTTGAGCATCTCCTGGAACTCAGCCACACGCTGCGGATTCGTACAGTAGTGATTGAATTGGTCAACAATCACCTGAGTGAAGACCGGCCCGCGACGAGAGAGCAAAAAGTCCCGAATCAGCGGCAGGAAGTCCTTGCCACGCGGCATGCGATTCGGAGTCCCCGTACCCTGCGGAGTCGGGGTACGGGAAATCGCTGCAGATGCACCAGGATTGAGATTGGAGAGTAGAGATGACGATGAAGGGCCACGAGCGGCAGGTCGGGAAGATGAACTGGAACCGCCGACATCAGTGCGGCCGGCAATGCCGAAGGAGCCCGTCCAGGTAGGCAAGCCGATGGGCGTGGTGCGGGCGACTTCTTCAGCGCGGCGCAGCTCGCGAGCAGCTTCAGCGGCCACGCGGCGAGCTTCCTCTTCAATCATTTTCTGATCAGCCCGAACGGTCCGCTTGCCATTGACGATGTGATCATGCTCAAGGGCGGCGTGGACGCCAGAGCGGGCAAAGATGCCGTGCATGATGCGATCTTCTGCAGATTTCTTCCCGTCCTGGTTCTCGGCATCGTTGGTGAATTCTTCAACGTTGGCAACGCCTTGAACCGTACTGATATCTTCACCGTCGGGATTGGGGGTCTGCGACTTGGACTTGCCTCCCTGGCCACGTTTCTTGAGAGGCGGGGTGGTTGTGTCTTCCTCCTGGTAGGTGACGTCTGCGTTCTTGAACAGCTTCGTAGTCTCCAGTTCCTTGTCGTTCTCTTCTGCCAGCGAGAAAAGATCATACAGATCGTTTGCCTGGAAGCCTTCGCGCTGTTGTGGGTCACGAGTGATCTTGTTGGTCAAGAACTGCTTGAAGATCTGGCGGTGATAGATCTTCTCTTCAATAGTACCCTTCATCATGAGGCGGAAGATTGTCACATCACGCTTTTGACCAAGGCGCCATGCTCGCTCGCGGGCTTGCATGTCAGTGGAGGGATTCCAGTCAGGATCGTAGATGATGACTCGATCGGCACCAGTCAAGTTCACTCCGATACCACCCACACGGGTGGTCAGCAGGAAGACGTGGAGATTGGGATCCTTGTTAAACTCGTCGACCATGGTTTGACGGTCTTTGATGGGAGTATTACCGTCCATGCGACGAAAATTGAACCCGCCCAATGACCCGACAAATTTCTGAATAATGTCCAGCATCTGTCGAGTCTGGGCAAACAGCAGGGTCTTGTGTCCAGTGTCCTTCCACACTTCCAACAGCCCCTTCAAAACCTGCATCTTTCCAGAGCGGTCGCTGTTGCCGTAGTCGGGTTCATGAGTGTGCAATTGGCGGTCCACCAAGTCCGGGTGATTGCAGATCTTTCGAAGGATATCAATCCCGAATAGAGAATTCCTTCTTCCACGAATGATAGACACCATGTCGTCAGAGCCAAGGAACCGTTTGTAGACGTTTCGCTGCTCCCGTGTCAGCTTGCAGAAGATGACTTGTTCAGTCTTCTGAGGAAGGTCGGATGTGACATCCGCCTTGTACCGCTGAAGAAGGTATGGGCTGATAGCATCCTTCAAGGTCGCTGCACACTTTGCGGCAGTCTGGACCTGCAGGTTGGTGGCCGACGCGTATCCACCTTGGCGAATGGGGATTTCGAATTGACTCTTAAAGGTCACAAGAGTGCCGAGGCGCATGGGGAAAACAAAGTCGAACAGAGACCACAGGTCAGTCAAACTGTTCTGCATGGGAGTTCCCGACAGGATGATGCGGTGAGGAGTTCGGAGCTCCTTACAACTGAAGGTGATTCCAGCATCGGGATTGCGAATCTTGTGACCTTCATCCAGAATAGCACACCCCCACTCGACATCGACGAGAGCATCCGCATAGGACTGCAGACCGGAGTAAGTGGTCACCAGGACGTGTCCTTCTTCCATGACACGCTTGATGATCCTCTTTGCTGCCTTTTGGCCGGCAGACAAGTGTCGAGGGTGGGAGCTCCCCATCAACTCGGACGTCAGGGCCGTCTCGCGGCTGCTCTCCCGCCCCACATTCATCATACCACTGCCGGAAGAGTGCAGGATCGAAACGCGGAAGGGAGGCCACCAGCGGTGGAACTCATTGACCCACTGCTTCATGAGAGTCGCGGGGCAAACGACGATCGCAGGCTTGGTGTACATGTTGCTGTGGTGCAACGATGCAAGATAGGAGATGGCTTGAATCGTCTTGCCGAGTCCCATCTCATCACCAATGATCCCCCCAACCGACTGCTGGTGCAACTCCCAGAGCCACTGAACGCCGGTTCGCTGGTAGGAGAAGAGATATTTGGCGATATCGCCCGGTACGGACAGGCCGTTCTGGAGATCCAGGTCCGGCTCTGTGGGGTGCGGCTTTAGCCATTCATCCTCGACCTCATCCTCTTCCTCCTTGATGGGGGTGGTGTCCTGGGCACGCTTGCGAGCGGCACTGCGTCGACTGATCCACTTCTGAAGGCGAGCCTGGTAGATCTTCTCGTTGCCGTCGTCGACACCACTAAGGTCTTCAAGTTCAGACGCGGCCTTGCCCTGCTTGCGCTTTGGCGTTGTCGGCTCGGGCACGGTGTCTGGCATGAACTCTTCATCCTCGGATGACACGCTGCCCTCCGAGGCGACGTAGCTGGCCTCGGAGTCGGCTTCGGGCGAGGTGGGCGAGCGAGCACGCAGGGCCGTGGGACTCTTCTTCGCGGCAGGGCTTTCCAGCTTCCTCCGCTTGCTACTGCGGCTCTCCGCGCTCTCACTGGTATCGTCAAAGTCGAGCTCGGGACGGAGAAGATTTCGGTGAGACGCATTCGGGTCGTGATGAGCCTTCTTGCGCTCTTCCTCCTCCTGTTGCTGGTCTTCGGCGTCGACGAGGGCATCCTTGAGAGTTGCGAGGGAGCCATCGGGGCCCGCCTGGCTCATGAGCTCGAACGGAGTGATCTTTCCCGTTCGCAGGAGGTACTCGTTCCGGGTCTCGGTCGGCAGCCGGCCGGGCCCATGACTACCCTCCGCATTCCCCTGAGCCTCACGCCGGTCGTCAATCCGTTTCTGGATGTCCTTGATGTCGTTGACCAGTCCCGAGCGACGCGCCTCGAGGTTTCGGAGTTCGTTCTCGACCCGGTGGCGGGAGACGGCTCCGACGTGCTTCGCTAGGCGGTCTTTGGCCTGTCGAATCTGCCGATCGACCTTGCTGAGATGAAAATCAGCATGCTTGCTCTCACGTATAACAGCAAACAGAGATGATGGAAGCTTACTCTTTGTCGCTCAGCGCCTTGTCCAGTCTCTTCGTATCGTTTTCCTCGGCCTTCTCGGCGAGGAACTTATCGGCCTGTTCAAGGTGTGAGTAAAGCTGGAACTCGGTATGACTTGACAAGTGAGGTAAAATTTACCTGACGAGTGATGTCTCGTTCGAGGTCGTCCTGGTTGCGCACGTCTGCATTTAGCTCCTGCAGACGGCTTGCCTCCGCGGCAGCGTTGGTTGAATTTGGCGAGGCCATCTTGGGAGTCGGAGGACTTGAGGGAAGGGAGGAAAGAGAGTGGATGGGGTCAGTCAAATAAAAGCGATGAGATAGGCAATCAGGTCGGGGCCCAGGCAAACATGGTTGACTCCCTCGAGCGTGAGGCACTCGTATCGAACAATAGCAATCAGAGCCTGGGACAACCCGTTATCGCGATGAGGCAACCACCGGCAAAATGGCTGACCGCCTGCAGGAGCCGCACGTCGAGGATCCACCAGATCTTTCTACCAGAGTATACAACTGTAAATGATTTTGAAGCGTGCAACTTGATCGTATTGTTGGGTTCAAATCTGACATCTAGCAGTGTGCAATCTTTCTCGCTCTTCATTATTTCCTTCGAACCCTCTTGTCCCCCGAGTGCTAGAATAACTCGAATAGAATACAGCGGTGTCAAGAGTGGACCTGGTAGCTTAACCCATTACATTACTTGATCAGATATAGGTACAACCTTGTTGGAGATCGGATTGTTACTTACTGCCTGTCCGCTAGGATATTGCGATACAGTGAAATAGTTATATAGTCCCGGTTAGCGATGTTTCTAAATCTTTCTAAAAGAGAGCACGCTCAACCGGTCGAATCAGGCCTTGAAGAGGCCTGAGGCAAATGCTCCTTAGGTTTCAACAAATATTTTCTTTTCCAGAAAAGATGTCTGAGCTAACAAGAAAGACAATTTCAACCACCCTCTAGAATGATGTTCTAGAAAAGAGAAAGTTGAAGCATCCAGACCTATCTGGGTAGACCAACTGCTACTAGATATTGGGCCTCGACTGGCCGACCGTCCAGAACAGGCCTGGTTGCTATGACCTACGTAGCGATATTTCTCCCCTATAGTTCCCCCATTTCAGCGTGTCCCACCTGCACTTGCCACAAAAGGGAAATTCGCCAGCATCCCCAAGCGATAAATGGAATCAGCTCGGATTGACAGATGGGCAGGATCAGGCGTTCACAGGGCTGGCCCAGTTGGGTATGCAATGACGCGACGATCGTTGGACCAGACGTCGCCAAGGAGACGGAGAGCCGCTTGAAGTGATGAGATCACCGAGTCCACTGCAGACCGGTGCTTGAACCATAGGATACGATGAATGGTAGCTATAGGCTTCTCTGTTTTTAACATATTCCGTCAATCTGACTCGGTATACTGATCGTCAACTGGGTTGAATGAACCAAACCATGCCCAACTACACTCATGTGTTTATCCCCAATCTATACGACTGTGGTCGATGTTTGTAAATCCCTCAGGCTTCTCAAATCGCACAGATCATATTATACAGTCTAGTAAAGGCCCCGATTGGTCTAAGAACAACCAAAGTTTCGACTCCTGCTGACTGGATTTGGGTAGCTCTGTATAGGGTTGGGACAATTTCATGTTCACAGTGTCGATCCTCCTCAGGGCAAAGTTCAACCCGCTTCATTATTGCCCTCCGCTCTCTCTCTCTCTCTCTCTCTTCTCCCTCGTTTCCCCCAACCTCATTCCTTCTCTCCGCTTCCTGACGGCGACCAATCTAAGACTCTCGTGGATGTGGATTTCTTCATCCTCGTGTGCTTAGATTTCCGTCTCGCCGCCCCTTCTCGGGTTGCACCAACATCTTTCCCCATCTTCGGCCCCCTCAATTCTATCGTGACTCTGTTTGGACTACGTCGGTGGCATCTCCATCGCCCTTTGCGACCGCCCACCCCCAGGAAAACGCCCTACCCGAACGTCAACTGGCTCCCCCACTACGACGATTACCACCGAATTCACCTTTTTCCTAGATGATGCAGTACTACACAACCCCCAACTAGCCATCTTTTTTCTTTTGATCCCCTCGACAAGCCTTCGAATGGTCGCAGGTTGCTCTCCTTAACCCTCCTCAATCCCTCCCCTCTCCCCTCCTGCGATCGCGCTTCTCGCGTGTGTTGTCCCCCCGCCCACTGGCAGTACACGCACGTTCCCCCCAAAGGAATCGCAAGTGTGCAGTGCACGGTGGACGGTGCTGGTGACGAAGCTCAATTCTCGCTTTCCTTTCTTTTTCGATCCCCGGAATCCCTGCTCCGGTCTTGACGAGGTTCAACGATGGACCCCTCTGGTTGGCAACCTTACCAGGATCCCCTGATGGGGCAGCCGGCGCAGTTCAATAGTGGGTTGGCGTCTCATCCTCAGCAGCTGGGCACCAAGTACGGTCAGCCGCCAGCCCAGACACAGCCGCCCGTCGGATACACATACGAGACCTTCCAAACTCCTGGCACCTCCTCGAAACCTCTCTCTGCCCACCCCAGCTCCAAACCCGTCTCCATGGCGTCGTCTCCAACTGCCACGCCACGTACTCGGGATTATGTCACCGATGCGGATACCACCATGGAGGATGCGGACCCATACAACCGGGCTAAGTACCCATCGAGGCCAACTCATCACAGTCGCGCATCCTCTCAATTCCTCAATCAGGCCGAGGAGTCGTCCGCAGCGCGCAGGTATTCTCCGATGAATGTTCTGTCGCCGCCGATGTCATACCCGACCAGCCCCGGGAAACATCAAGGCCCATTCGGCTCCCCTTCGGCCCCGGGACAGACTCGACGGTCGCCCGCTAGAGCTGCAGACTACTCTTCCCCTCCTCAGGGATACCAATCACCCCCATGTAAGCGACCTCTTTTGCCAATGCGATCGCGATCATGTCAGATTGACTCGTATGGTTTTGCTAATTCATCTGCTTGTCCTCCTACAGCGGTCAACCGTCCTCCTCGTCCTCCCCCTCTTCAGGCAACCGATCTCAGCCCGGACCAGTTCTACCCGCCCTCTGCTTCTGCACACATGAGTCCTACATACGGACCCGGAACGCGATCGCCGCGATCAGGCCCTATGCCGTCGCAAGTTCCGGGCCGCGGCCCCGTCCCCAAGTTCCAGAAGATCAAGTCGGTTCAAGAGTTGCAGCCGCGAGTTCACGCTCAGCCCGCATATCGACGTGCTAATCCCGAAGGTGGCTTCATCAGCGTAAGAATGCCTCGATTCCCATTCCTTGTGTCTGTACTAACCGCTCGTCTTCCGCAGCCCCTCCAAGCGCTGACTACCCATCTTCCATCGACGTATCGCATCTGCAACCCGAACTTCAACTACGAGTCCTCGAGGAACCCACGTCGCGTGTTGACCAAGCCGAGCAAGGGTGTCAAGAACGATGGTTATGATAACGAGGATAGCGATTATATCCTCTATGTCAACGACATCTTGGGTAGTGAAGAGGCCGGCCACAAGTATGTTTTTACGGGTGTCGCAGTACTTTCCCGGCTTGTTTGATCTAATACCTGTCTTCCAGGAACCGTTATCTCATTCTTGATGTGTTGGGCCAAGGTACTTTTGGTCAAGTCGTGAAGTGCCAAAACCTGAAGACGCAAGAAGTGGTGGCTGTCAAGGTCATCAAGAACAAGACGGCGTACTTCAATCAGAGTATGATGGAAGTCTCTGTGTTGGATCTGGTAAGCCCTATAATGGCATTACCCACCTAACCTATATACGGGCATTCTGCTCACACGTTTCCTCTTCACTGCAGCTGAACAGCAAGTACGACAAGAATGATGACCATCACCTTCTCCGTCTGAAAGATACTTTCATCCATCGCCAACATCTGTGTCTCGCCTTCGAGCTTCTCAGTGTCAACCTTTACGAGCTGATCAAGCAAAATCAGTTCCGAGGCCTGAGCACTACGCTCGTCCGAGTCTTCGCGCAGCAGCTTCTGAACGCGTTGAGTCTTTTGAACAAGGCTCACCTGATTCATTGCGACTTGAAACCGGAGAACATTCTTCTGAAAAAGTCGGTGCATCTTGATTCACTCCGGTCCTGTTGGAATACTTACTCACCCGCGTCTCTTCATAGTCTTGAGAGCCCGATCATCAAGGTTATCGATTTTGGCTCTGCATGTGATGAGCGCCAAACGGTTTATACCTACATTCAATCACGGTTCTATCGATCGCCAGAAGTGTTGCTTGGTTTGCCGTATGTTACCGAGACTCTCAACCCGTCAAGAATGAATCTAACTTATTTCTAGCTACTCATCTGCGATCGATATGTGGTCACTGGGATGTATCGTCGTCGAACTTTTCCTTGGCTTGCCACTGTTCCCCGGCTCTTCTGAGTACAATCAGGTCTGCCGTATCGTCGAAATGCTGGGCCTTCCTCCGACCTGGATGTTGGAGATGGGCAAGCAATCGAGCGAGTTCTTCGAGAAGACTCAGGATGAGTATGGTCGCAAGACATATCGTCTGAAGGGCCTGGAGCAGTACTCGAGGGAGCATAACACCAAGGAGCAGCCCAGCAAGAAATACTTCTCAGCAACCACTCTGGAGGAGATTATTCGAAGCTACCCAATGCCGAGGAAGAACATGAAACAAGCTGAGATTGAACGAGGTAAGGCCGAGCTTGAAACTGAATGTTCTGAAATGTCATATCTAACCACCTTCACCCTGCAGAACTCAACAACCGGGTGGCATTCATCGACTTCGTTCGTGGTCTGCTGACGACCAACCCATTGGAGCGATGGTCGCCCCAGCAAGCCAAATTGCACCCGTTCATCACCCAGCAGAAGTTCACGGGTCCTTTCATGCCGCCCATGAACTTGAAGTACTCAGCCCCCAATAAGACCGTTGCCCCTGGTGTCCAGCAGCAACAGCAGGCTGAAGCTGCTAGCAAGCAAAGGGCCGCCCAAGCCGCCCATGCTCAGTCAGCATATAACATGCAGATGAACCAATACCACACGCCTCCTGCCCCCACTGCGCAGGCCCCACCCATGTATAATGGCATGTATCAGCAGCAGGGTGCTCCGCCGCCGTACCCGACGCAACCACCAGGCTATGGTCATCAGATGGGTCTTGTCCAGGGCCAGGTGCCTCAGCAAGCCCAGCAGTATGCGCCTTCGCAGAGCCTCTATGCCCAGGCCACGACACGAGCCGGCCGTCAGCGTGCATCGACGATGGATCCTCAGGGAGGCGGTGTTCCCTCCACAATCCAGCGTGTGGCCAGCCATTTGGATCCCAACGCACCTATTCGGTTGCAGCCCAGCCCAGCGTACTACCCACCTCCACCCGATGGCTACGTGGATCCCAATAACGCCAACCAGCGGCGCCGTGGGAGCCGTGCTGCTGCTTCAGGACAAGGCAATCAGCGCAACCGGGACTTCATCCGCACTCTTGAGGATGGCGTCCTGGGCGAAGGCTACATGAGCCAGAACCAGTGGCACTAAAGGAGGCATGAGAAAAGCATACGGGGCGGGCCATCTACTATGAACGGGTGCCTTGCCCCTACGGTGCTTTGGTATTCTGGTTTTTCTGATCATGGCTTCGCTACAGTCGAGTACTGTCACGCCTGGTGCGTGTGTCTCTTCTGGAAGATTGTTCCGTTATTTTCTTGCGCTGTCTGGTTGATAAGGAACTCTGCTCGACCTGCCTGCTTCCTCCCCCTCTCAGCCCTACTGCCCTGCCACTGGTGTGGAATTCTGCTTAGCGGAGTACTCGGTGCCTCGACATGAGTCACATCAGACATGGCAGTTGACTCATAGCCTGTTCGGACCGGCTGGTATGAGGCCCTGGATCGACGTGGACTGTTTTTCACATAGGTCACCGTGGTTGAGACGGTAAAATTCCGATGCATGCTCTCCGTAGCTTCGTGTCGCAAAATCTCGCGGTTACTCACTGATGAGTGAGTGTGCGCTTACGACTGGAAGGTTGCTGTCCCTTATTGAAGGCATCATCTTCTTGTATCGCCGCTTCATCTGATTCTTTTCTTCTCTAGCTACTTTGTGTGCTTTCTACCCATGCCCTTTCTTGCAAGTGACGTCTCTTCTTGTCTTTTCTTACCTGTTTTCAGTGCGTCGCCATCATATATAAGCGGCTGCTGTGTCATGAGGCTCTTTTATTTCTTTTCTTCATGTCTTTTCTTTTCTTTCGGCATAGCCTGGAGTATCAAAGAACGATATCATCCCCGTTGCTTGTCTCAGTAAACTTTGATTCACTTTTTCTGGCTTCGATTTAGGAAATCTTTTTGAGATTCATTTGCCTTGCTCTCGCAGAATTTTTTGTTGTATGTTTCATGCATTTGTGTCTGTTTCCTGGTATTCATGGTGGCGGCACACTTGCCTCAATCCGGAGTGAATTACCGGATTACTGCGAGTGGGTCACAGGAGGGTTATGTGAAATTAGTAGATAGTCATCAAATCCCACGGACCTCGAAATAAGTCAAAAAATGTATAGATGAGTGAGATTTTGAGTCAATCAAGTAGTATCTACAATACAAAGGAACGCGTCCAAGGAGATGTGATGGCGCTAGTCCGAATCGGGTTTAGTCAACCCCTCGCTTAAATTTCGTGTGTGGCTCTCGCCCGCCATTCAACTCCAACTTTTGAGAAGGGACAACCTGCATTGCAGCACCGGATTCAACTCATCCGCAACCATGTCTCGATTCTTCTACCGCGGTGGTAGCGACAGCGAGTCCAGCTCCTCGGACGAGGAGGAGGATGTCTACGAGCGCTCCGAGGAGGAGGAGGAAAGCGACGAGGAGTCCTCCGACCAGTCCGACTCCGGTTCTGACGAATCCGAAGACTCTGACGACGAGGCCATCGCCAAGGGTGGTGCCGCCGCTTTCTTGAAGGATGATTCCGAGAGCGAGGAGGAGGAGGAAGAGGAAAAAGTGACGGTCGTGAAGAGTGCCAAGGACAAGCGACTTGAGGGTCTGGAGAACACCATCAAGTTGATCGAGAACGCCCAGAAGATCAACGACTGGTCTGTTATTTCTACTGGTGAGTTGTGCTCCCTTGGAATTTTTATTTCACGCCCTAGTTCGCCGGATATCTGTGGAGATGTATGACGGAGCGGGGGAATCGAGATATCACGGGAATTCTTGGGATACGATGAAAATGTAGAAAGAATCGGCGCTGACCATTCGACACTACAGAGTTCGACAACCTGAACCGCCAGATCGTCAAGATCACCCAGTCTGGCCCCGTCCCCAAGGTCTACGTCCAGGCCGTCGCCGATCTCGAGGACTTTGTCAACGAGTCCGTCAGCAAGCAGAAGGCCGCCAACAAGAAGATGAACGCCAGCCAACAGAAGGGATTCAATGCCGTTAAGCAGCGTATCAAGAAGAACAACAAGGACTATGCCGCCCAGATCGACAAGTACCGTGCCGACAAGGACGCCTACATGGAGAGCGACGAGGAGGTTGAGAAGCCCCTGCCTGCCGCCCCCAAGCCCACCAAGGTCGAGAAGATCGAGAACTTCGCTGCGGCCGCCGCCGCCGCTGCTGCCGAGGACGAAGAGTTCACCACTGTCGGTCGTGGTGGCAAGACCCTCCAGTACACCCCCGAGAGCATCCTCAAGCACCTCCGTGTTATTGTCGAGTCTCGCGGAAAGAAGAACACCGACCGCCTCGACCAGATCAAGACCATGGAGAAGCTCCTGGCCGTTGCTACCTCTCCTTACCAGCGTATCCGTGTTTACCTGACCCTCATCTCCACCCGCTTCGACCTTACCTCCTCTTCCGCCAACTACATGAGCCCCGAGCAATGGAAGTCCGCCGACAAGGAGTTCGGCTCTCTGCTGTCCGTTCTGGAGGAGAACCGCAACCTGATTGTTAGCGAGGGTGCCGATGAGTGGGAGGATGACGAGAAGCAACCCTCGATTGCCGAGGGCGAGACTTTCTACATTCCCGGCAGCATTGTCTCATATATCGAGCGTCTGGATGACGAGCTTACCCGCTCTCTTCAGCAGATTGACCCCCACACTGCTGAGTACATTGAGCGCCTGAGCGACGAGCAGCAGCTGTACAACAACATTGTTCGTGCTCAGCTCTACGTTGAGAGCCAGAACGCTGGCGAGAAGAACGACACCCGCCAAGACAGCGTTAACCGTGTGATCATCCGCCGTCTGGAGCACGTCTACTTCAAGCCCTCCCAGGTTGTCTCTATCCTCGAGGATGCCACATGGAAGGCTCTTCCCGAGAAGCTCGACTCCAGCGTCACCTCCCGCAAGAACGCTAGCGACGTCAACAACCTCATCCAGACTCTCTGCCACTACCTGTTCCAGAACAGCGATGGTATCATCCGTGCTCGTTCCATGCTGTGCCAGATCTACTTCCTCGCTCTGCACGACCAGTACTACCGCTCTCGCGATCTGATGCTCATGTCCCACTTGTCTGAGAACATCTCCAACTTCGACGTCAGCACCCAGATCCTCTTCAACCGCACTCTCGTCCAGATCGGTCTGTGCGCTTTCCGCGCCGGTCTCATCTACGAGGCCCAGAACACCCTCGGTGACATTTGCGGTTCCGGCCGCCAAAAGGAGCTGCTGGCTCAGGGTATCATCCTTCAGCGGTACTCCACCGTCTCCCCCGAGCAGGAGCGCCTCGAGCGCCAGCGCCAGCTGCCCTTCCACATGCACATCAACCTCGAGTTGCTCGAGTGCATCTACCTCACCTCCAGCATGTTCCTTGAGGTTCCCCTCATGGCTCAGACCTCCTCCGCCCCAGAGATGCGCCGCCGCATGATCTCCAAGACCTTCCGTCGTATGCTCGACTACAACGAGCGCCAGGTGTTCACTGGCCCTCCCGAGAACACCCGTGACGGTGTCATCATGTCTGCCAAGTTCCTCGCTGCTGGTGAATGGAAGAAGGCTGCCTCGATGCTGTCCTCCATCAAGATCTGGGACCTCATGCCGCAGCCCGAGAAGGTCAAGGAGATGCTCGCCGCTCAGACACAAGAGGAGGGTCTCCGCACCTACCTGTTCACCTACGCTCCTTTCTACGACAGCCTCTCCATCTCCTCGCTGGTCGATATGTTCGAGCTGCCCGTCAAGAAGATCGCCGCTATCATCAGCCGTATGATCTCCCACGAGGAGCTCGCCGCTGCCCTCGACCAGGTCAACGACGCCATCGTCTTCCGCAAGGGCGTCGAGCTCTCCCGCCTGCAGTCCCAGATCGTCACCCTTGCCGACAAGTCCATGGGTCTGCTCGAGTCCAACGAGAAGACCCTCGAGCAGCGCACTCAGGGTATGGCCAATGCCTTCCAGCGCGAGCAGGGCCCCGGTGCCCGTGGTGGTCGCGGTGGCCGTGGCGGCGGTGGTCAGGGCCGTGGTGGTGCCCGCTTTCCTGGTGGCCAACAGGGTCGGAGACCCGGTGGTCAGCAGTTCGGCGGTGGTGCATTGGGTGGTGCAATCAAGGCTTAAACGGAATTTTGTTGGTTTCCTTTTGATGTAATGGCATGCCTTGTTTCCCTTTTTTCAAACAAACTCTCTTCCTCCTCTTTCCCCTTTTCTCTTTTTTCGATGTCATGGTCTCCTTTTTTTTTACTTGTTCGCACTTTCTCCATCCCTCACCCTCTCTCTCTCGCCCCGCCCTTTCTCATGCCGTTTCTGATCACGAGTGAAATACGCTCGTGGCTCTTCCATGATCCAAAATGAATGAATATAAATGGTTAGAAAGTTAGTTGTTTTTGAAGGTGTAGTGATTTGTATGTTGTGTATTCTATAGACATGAGGTAGGTCTATGTTTCATGAGTAGGTTTTTGGGCCTGGACGTATGGATAGTAGTACAAGGTAGCGGTAGTTAAATCTAGAAGAGGACGCAGTAGTACCTGGACAATGGAAAGCACAACGTTCTATAGCACTATGTCAAGACAACCCATTGGAAGAAACATATGCCCTCATCCCTGGCACCCTTATCCTCACCCCGAATCCAAGCAAAGACGTACATAAACTATTCACCAAGGAGACTTTCTCCAAACCCCAATCCAACTTAATACCCAGGCGCCGACTTGCACAGATGCTTCGGACTGTTAAACCCATCCATATTAGCCGCATGAATAAAATCCTTCGTCTTCTGCAAATCCCCTCCACAAATCGCCCCACACCAAACAGGCCGACTATCATGCCCATACGGCTGCAAAATATACTGCTTGTCCTCATAATTCGCACCCACAGCGGCCCCAACATCACAAACCGGCACCGTAAAAATGCCCTCCCAAGCAGCCCCCTTCGCACCGGGACTCGCCCAAGCATTCGAAATCGCATCCTCGGCCCTCGCCCTCGCCGTATCAGCATTATAGTTATACCCAGCAACATTATACGCATCCAGCGAGGAATTAATAATATCCTGTACCGTGACACCGGCGTATTCATTCGAGCCGAGCTTGTCTGCACCGGGGGGGCTAGCGACCCACCCCCATTGATGCGATGTAGTCGAGATTACGTCGTTCTCTTGCCAGTAGTATAGGTACCAGGCTTTCCCGTCACGGCAGACGACTGCTTGCTGCGGTCCGGAACCGATTCCTTGGTTATCGTTGCAGGCGCCGCCGCCCATGATGAAGATCTTTTGGCGCCGGTAGAGGCTGTTTATGGCGGTGCCGATCAGCATGCTGGTCATTGAGTCTGTGACGGCGTTTTTGTCGACGCCCGGGAAGTCGAGGAAGGCCCCGTGCGAGATGTAGCTGCGGATGTCGGCGTTGTTGTAGGATTTGCCGCCCATTAGATCGTTGTTGGCTGTTGTGAAGGATTTGAGGGAGTCGACCACGATGGTGCCCAGGATGCCGCCTAGGTCGGCGGATTTTTGGAATGTGTCGTCTTTGCTGGGGGTTTGTTAGTGATGGGATATAGTATGAGATAGGAAGGTCAGTCTGATGGTAAAGATTGACGTACTGAGTACCAAGGACAATACCAGCAGCAGCATTAGCACCACCTGCAAGCGCAGCACCAGCACCAGCAAACGCACCAACGACCTGCCCCCCTCCAAGTCCTGCAAAAGAAGCCCCAATACCGATGACAGTAACAACAGCATTGAGAACCTCCTTGAGCACAGTAGCATCCTTATCATCCTTATCCTTATAGAAAGTAGTAGCCCACTCATCCTTCGACAACGCAGCACCAAGCGCCGCAGTCGAGAATGCCTGCCCAACACCAGTGAAATACGAGTGTAACCGATTCACAGACTCAAGTACATAGTAGCTCGGCCGGATATCATTGCCCCGATCATTCAAGACGCGGTTATCACACAGATTCAGATCACAGTCTGAACTGGACCCGTCGTCTCGACAGGTCCAGTCTGGATTACCGATGGCCCATTGGCCAAAGGCGCCGGCGAAGCCGGCGGTGTTCTTGCTCATTAGGTCGGTGTTGTGGTTCCACCAGTTGTTTAGCCAGTCGCCGGTTTTGTAGGTGTCCCAGTCGGAGGATTTTTGGTTATAGTACTGTGAGACGGGGCCGCAGCGTTTGTAGACGCTTTGTGGGGAGGTTGAGGTCGCTGGGGCTGCTTGTACGGCTGGTAGGAGGGCCAGAGCGGCGAGGGCAGTGATGTGAAGCATTATGGTGCTTCGAGTAGCCTGTGTAAACAGGAAACAAGATTATATCAAGAGAGTGCCTAATAGAAGATAAGATAAAGTCCTTCTTAGCAGGAGATCACTCGAGTGACGATGCGATGAAGAGAATAAATAATCTTCTGTTGACCGGGGACTATCAAGTCCTATATATCCTCTCCCCATAGACAAAGATCAATCTCATATTGCAACACACATTACCATCCGCTCCTCAAAAAGTAAACCCCCGGGATGAAACCAGATCCATCTCACTGGCCACGCCCCACGTGCCCTGCAATGCAAAGAAATGCAAGCCTCGACTCTCATCTTCAGTATGCGGAATCATCACAACCAGCCCATCAGAACCCGATTCCATTCTGCAGCCCCATCCACTGCATGATTCCCGTATACGGAGTGCAGACAAGACACAGCAAACATCATCCAAGCCCCAAGTCTGATACTAAATCTAGCATGATCGACAGGGTCTAAGTAAGCTTTAGGCTTAGCGGACACCGCTTAAGCCTCGTGGAGTGAGAAAGTCAGGGCATTTTACACTTTAGGCTTGGGGCCGTTGTCTGTGGGGCCTATCATTCATACGCCCGGGAGTGTCAAAGAACCTGCAGCTGAGCGGGATGGGAGTATGGGGGCGGATACTGGGGCTGATTTTGCTTTGTCTTTTCCTTCTGGATTAGGAATTTGGTCTATGGTGTTTGTGGGTGGGTGGGAGATTGGGGGTTGAAAGTTAAGATTGGGGAAAGTGTGATGCTTTGTAGGCGGGTTAAGTTCAGATGTATAATAGGGAATACTATGATGATTATTGTTCTACCCCATTCGCCTAATTAGGTATGTCGAAGAGTATATCTCGGCCCTAAGGTTATTGTGCTTGTACTGTGGTCGGTGTCAGTTCAAAGGTCTGAGTCTAGAGACCAGAGAAACCGCCCAACCAGAAATACTTCAATGCCTCTTTCTTGCGAGATCCTTCTAAACCTCTTTCTAAACGTCTTTCGAATCCTCTTACTTGATGGCACAGATATCATTAAACTCGTGGCTACTAAGATGATTTTGAAAAACGTCGGGGTTCAAACTTTTGGAACCGCCCCACTGCACAACTACTTTCCAGAAAGAGGAA
This sequence comes from Penicillium ochrochloron, assembly GCA_022985105.1. NCBI lineage: Eukaryota > Fungi > Ascomycota > Eurotiomycetes > Eurotiales > Aspergillaceae > Penicillium > Penicillium ochrochloron. The sequence continues at coordinate 736,738 of JAAVMA010000007.1, forward strand.
TGCTATGCTGTGTGGCCGAGATTGTAGATAGAAAGGCTGACGGAACTAGGCAAGAAATTTGATTATCGTTACCTATTATCATCACCTGAAACAGATTGTCGCAGATCTATCAGGACAATGTCCCTAGGGCAACTGGTAGCAGAGCTGATCAAACACATAGATTAGAGAATGTAGTGCTATCACTTCCTCGCTATTGGGAAGTGAATAGCCGTGTCATATAGAGAAGAGGAAAAAATTTCATATCGGTCATCATGTCGTCCAGCAAACCAAGTCAAAGCCAGTCAGTATCAGCCCCCAAGTCTCCCTTGAAAATCGAGAAGCCCACCAATGCAGATTACAATTTTGTGTCAGCATGAAGCCCAAAACGCCGCAGGTTCCAAAACCCCGGCCCAAAAAAGGAAGCAAAGTAGCAAGTACTGAGAGAGAGAGAGAGAGAGAGAGAGAGAGAGAGAGGTTCATGGCCAGGTCCAGGTCCAGGTCTCACACCTCGTCAATCACAATAACCCGCTCTACAATCCAATCAACCAAAGCTTGGCCTTCTAACTTCCATCGTCCCTCTGTCCACACATCGCTGACCCAGTAACCCCATGGCTTCCCTGTCAGATGCAGGTCCCACAAGGTACTGGATGCATGACGGCCGGTGGCATGGCTCTCAGCTCCGGCCGATAGATCATAATTCACGCTATGCGATCCAACAGCCGATGCTGAACTGTTGGGGCTAGACAGCTCTTGCCGAAGGTGCCACTCTCGCTCGGCTTTCTCGCCCGCACGACGGGCTACAGCTTCTTCGTCTTCGGCCTGGTAGAGATCACACTTGCTGCACTCGGTGCATCGGGATCCCGGGTTAATGCGGAAATGCTCGCAGAAGTGCTTGTAGCCTTCTGGCTCTTCGAACTCGTCATCTTCGTATTCAGCTTCTGGGTCGTCCTCAAACGGATTGTCGTCGGCTGGGCCGTCGTAAGCGTCGAGGTCTCGGGGACGTGGCCGGTCAAATCCACGTCGGGCTCGGGCGGGTTGCATGCGCGGGCCAAGTGCCTTCCGGCACAGGTAGCACATCGAGTACCCGCAGACGCAGGTCAGCTTGTTACAGCCCGAAGACTTGACGAACGAGAGGCTGCAGCGAGGACAGGTTCGCTTGACTGCTGCAGTTCTTGCAGCCTCGACGGTGGCTCGAAGGTCAAGTAGGAGTGGCTCGTGGCAGATGTGTGGATCACGCCAGGGTTTCTGGCATGTGATGCAACTCACACGTTGACAAGTTGGATTGGCACATGTGAATCGTTTAGGGCGAATCTTAAGGCAAAGGTGTCGAATCGCGTTTTCGAAGACGGCGGTGACGGATGACGGGTCCACAAGAAGGAGAATTAAGAAAGGAATAACAAGTAAAGGGACAAGGTCAAGAAGGAAAAGAGTCATTAGAATTGAAGGGACGATACCCGCGTCCCGGCGGACCTGCCAGCGGATACCGCGAGAAGAGGGATGATAGACCGGATCGGCTTCGGCGTAGGAGCAGAACGGACATCGGATGAGTTTCATTTGAGACTTGAGCAGCGTTTCCGAGGCTAATCGGTCCTCGAATTTACGGTATGTTTCGGAACCAGCAGTGTCGAGAAGAACGGCCTGTTCGACGATCTGGGGATGGAGACAGCCATCGCACGCACCCACGGATAATGGAGCCAGGCATTTTAGTGTGGAGTGCTCCAAATCCACAGACTTGCCCCATCCCTGGCCGAACAACGCCTCATAAATCGTCCGCTGGATGCAATGATAGCAAATGACATGGGCATTGGACGAGCAGACCGCAATCTGCTCAAAGGCAACGTCGGCAAAGCAGCATTCGCACTCATACAATGCATCGACCGCCTTTGCCTCCTTCTCGTTCAGTTCCAAAGCGAATCGGAAGTCGTCAGCCTCCTGATTCTCCCGCCGTTGGTCGAGTAGCGGCCGTAGGAGAATGGTATGGAGCTCGGCATCCAACTCAGCTGAACCGGTTTCTTTCAACCGGGGTATAAGCTCACCATCCATACGGCGTTGCCACGTCATAAGCGGGTGATCATCTCGATCCTTCTTGCGACGGAACGGTAACATGCTATTGAATGTAGCCCGCCACGTACGGCGTGAGAGATCCCGTAGCGTCGGCCGCGCACGCCAATAACTGAAGTTTGCCTCGGCCAGTACGGCATCAACGGTGCTTTTGCTCAGACTGCTGAATTCCTTCGCCAGAATGACCTGCACCGCGACCTTATATTCCTCTGATCGGAAGCGCTCCTCAACCGGGACGGCGTTCTCGTCCACGGGGCCATGTACCCCTTCTCTGTTATTGGGGTCTTGGCCACCCGGTGCAGCTTCACTCTCCGGGACATTCCACCGACCCTCAACCCACTTCTCCTTGTGTCGCAGCAGTTGCTCGACGCAGACCTGCAGCCGGCTCTCGCCGTCAAAGCGTACCAGTAACTCGCGGAAGACCTCGATGCGCACATCCGGAAATGTTCGTGCAAGAGTTTCCAGCGCGGCATTCAGCTCGTCCTGCTCGCGTATCTGCTCCTCCGCTTGGCGGAGAGGTACATGTGTCGGGCGGGAGCGCGATGTACTCCCGAAAGGGTTATTTCGGAGAGCTTCGCTGAGGGTGATGGAGTGGCTATTCGCGGAGGTCGAGGCTGCAGAGCTGGAGCTGCCTAGGCCAGAGGGTTTCAAGGCATTCCGGCCGGTTTGTGGTGCAGGCGTGCCATCGGCGGGGCGTGAGGGGGAGGATCTGGAGAAGCTGGGGATAGGCAGCGAGAGCACCATGTTGCGCTGCTACATCGTCGGTCTGCGGGAGATGGAGATCAAATATTTCGGGGAAGCTTTCAAAAGACTGGTAGCGGAGGAAGATGGAAATTCGGTGGCCTGATTGACTAAGAGTGGACATGAAGAATGAGCCCTTCCAAGCAAGTCGCGGTTTACATAAGACGCGGCTCCCGAAGGGCGGAGACTCGTGGAATTCTGTGCGACGCTAGGCAAACTAATAATATCCACTAGGAATTGGTATGGTCGTGATGTCTGTAAAGATGGACCTAATTGATTTGTGCCAGTCTAGGCCTAGACCTACCTCCATAATTTCTTTTTCTCACCGAGTAGAGGACAGGCGTGACCGCTACAGTGGCAGTTCAAAAGTCCGAGTTCTAGAAACCAGATTAACGGACCAACCTCTTTGGGATCTTCTTCACATCGGATCTCCCCATCCAAATCTTGTATCCCCCATAAAACATTCCTCTCCGCAACTATTCTACAACATATCTCCATCGCAACCATGAGCACCTCGCCTCCTCCCACACCGCCATCAAAGGGCATAATAGATGCCGAGCGGATATTCAAATCCATTACATTACCCTCTGAGTGGGTGGAGGATTATCGCCCAGGTGGGTATCATCCTCTCGTACTCGGTGATGTCTTCAAGAATGGCCAGTACAAGGTTATCCGGAAGCTCGGTGAGCGCTCTTACTCCACCGTTTGACTCGCTCATGACACGGAGTAAGTTAATCTTTTGCATTATCTGCTCCGAGACGCCATGGACTTTCTTTACTGAATTCCTCCTTTCAGAAACAACCGATATGTCGCTCTGAAGATTCTCGTGTCGGACATCTCAGAATCAACAACCGAGCTACAAATCTGACATCGTATCAATCAAGTTGCACCAGCAGAAGGGTCCCGGCATATCACACAGGTGCTTGATAAATTCGAGCACCACGGCCCCAATGGAATTCACAAATGCCTTAGTTTTCGAGCCTATGGGTCCGAGTGTGAATAGTATGGCTCAGCCGGGCCCCCTTCCTGACGAGTTATACAAGCATTGGAAGAACTCATCCATGTACTTTACGCCTGAGAGGGAACTCTTTAATTGTCAGCTTGGAGAAATCGCGCCGGGAAAGCAACCGCTTATGGCGGAGGATATTTCTATGGAAGAATTATTTGATATGGCAGGTCCCGATCTTGATGAAGAGGAAGATCGAAAAGTGAAGGCGCTTATTCGATGGATTTTGCGATATGATCCTCCGAAGAGACCTTCGCCTGCGGAAATCTTATTAGACCCATGGTTCTCGGAGACTGACGTGGAGAGCGAATCGTCTAAGGTATCTACAGTCTAGTTCTACTTGCACTGTGTTTCTGAGTTCGGAGCAATGCCAGGTCAAAGCAGGACCACCTCAATGCCATGTAGGGAAATTGCAGAGTCGAACTATAACAAGGGTTCACCTCCCTGAATATTATGTGACTTGTGCCATGTGACTCCTGCGTGACTCCTGCGATTATCTTGGGAAATCTTATTAAGCTAGAAGATCAAGAAAAAGTAGAACATCTCAAGATTCATTCAATATTCAAGTTCCAAGAGTTCATAAACAAAACAGAAAAAAAGGCTATGTATATACAAACAAGAAGCTACATTCTGACTGGAGTATTCATTCCCAGCTCACGCGCCAGGGTATATCGCCTCAACTTCAAACCGAAGATTCCATATTTTACAGCTTAGCCTTCGCGCCCTCAAGCAGCTCAGCACCAGCGCCCGTAATAGCAGGCTTGCCAGTTTCGACGACAGTAGTCTGGAAAAGGACGGTGTTGCCCTCCTTCCACATCTCAGTCTTGAGAGTCTGGCCGGGCAGCACGACACCGGCGAAGCGGACCTTGAGGTTCTTGTAGGCACCGTACTTGGCAAAGACGTGCTTGGCGGAGACACCGAGCGAGCACAGACCGTGCAGGATGGGGGTCTTGAAGCCGCCGACCTTGCTGAACTCGGGGTCGATGTGCAGGGGGTTGAGGTCACCGTTCAGGCGGTAGAGCGCGGCCTGGTCCTCGGAGGTCTTCTCCTCGACGACGGCATCGGGGGCACGCTTGGGGGCCTTGTAGGCGGCGGTGGCGGCCTTGGCGCGGGCGACGGTAGGCTTGGGAGAGCCACCGAAACCACCGCTGCCACGGATGAACACGCTAGACTCGTTGTAGAACAGGTCCTCGCCGGTCTTGGCGTCCTTGGTGGTGTAGCCGGCAACGACAATGGCGGCGTTGCCCTTGTCGATGACGTCGATGAGCTTGGGGTAGGTGAGGGTGTTGGCGGAAGTGGGAATGGGGAACTTGCGGACCTCCATGTACTGCTCACCGTGGAGCAGCATCATGGGCGAGAAGTTCTTGACAATGTCGTCCATGTTCCAGGGGTTGGCGGTGTTGAACCAGGGGATGACACCGTAAGAGGGAAGAGCCTGGAAGTGCTCGCTGTTCTCGTACACCAGGGGCAGGTCGGTGCGCTTGGCACCCACACTGAGGTTGTACAGGATGACGTCGCGGTCAACATAGTTGAAGGCAGTGCCCTCGGCAGTGAGAGACTTGGCCTTCTCGATATTGGCCAGGATCTCGTTCTCGCCAGAGCCGCCAGCACGGTTGGACATGTTGGCCATGATGCGCTCGGTACCGGCCTGGCCATCCTCGGGGTGGTCGGCACGGCCGTCCTCGAAGTTGGTGATCTCCTTCCACTTGGACACAACGGCCTCGGGGGTCAGCTGGACGTCAACGGGGAAGCCGTGGCCGCCAGAGCGCTGCCAGCGGGTGCGGCCGAACCAACCGCTACCGCACTCGAAGAGAGCCTTGGTAGCGGGCTCGGGAGCGGCGTCAGAGCACAGCAGGACAACCAGAGGAGCAACGTAGTCGGGCTTGAAGGCCTGGACCATCTCCTCGGGCATGATAGTGCGGGTCATATTGGTACCAGCGTTGGGGGCAATGGTGTTGACCTTGATGTTGTACTTGGCACCCTCCATGGCGAGAGTGCGGGAGAAGCCGAGGATACCCAGCTTGGCGGCAGCGTAGTTGGCCTGGCCAAAATTACCGTAGATACCACTGGTGGAGGCGGTGTTGACGACACGGCCGTACTTCTGCTTGAGGAAGTAGGGCCAAGCAGCCTTGGTGACCTTGTAGGTACCGCGCAGGTGGACGTTGATAACAGAGTTCCACAGGTTGTCATCCATGTTGGTGAAGGCCTTGTCACGGAGAATACCGGCGTTGTTGACCAGGATATCGATGCGACCAAAGGCATCGATGGCGGACTTGACGACGGCATCACCGTCTTCGCAGTTGGCCTTGTTGCCAACAGCCTCACCACCCATCTTCTTGATCTCCTGGACCACGGGCTCGGGGTCCATCAGGTCGTTGACAACGACCTTAGCACCGTACTTGGCGAACAGCAAGCAATAAGCGCGGCCGAGACCAGCACCACCACCAGTGACAAGAGCAACACGGCCCTTGAAGTCAGGCTCCTCGGCCTTGGGGGCACTGGGGAGCTTCAGGCCATCCTCAAGCAGACCCATGAAGTCAGCAGGACCGGTAGGGTACTCGGGCTTGGAGAAGTCGTTGACCTCGTTCCACTTGGCGGCAAGGGCGCCGGGGGTCAGAGACTCATCGGTCTTGAGGAGAGCGCCCTTGGCTCGCTCCCAGCGGAGCTTAGCGATGTGACCACCGCCAACCTCGTAGATGCCACCGGTCTCGGTGGTGTTGGAGGAGTGGACGAGAGCAGCAACGAGGGGAACAACCCAGTCGGGCTTGAGGTTCTCCAGAACATCAGGGGGCATCACAGTGGCGGTCATACGGCTGGCAGCAATGGGAGCAATGACGTTGGCAATGATGTTGTACTTAGCACCCTCCTTGGCGAGGGTCTCGGTGAAGCCGACCTGGCCGAGCTTGGCGGCCGAGTAGTTGGCCTGGCCGAAGCTGCCGAAAAGACCGGCGGCGGAGGCAGTGTTGATAACGCGGCCGTACTTTTGCTTGCGGAAGTGAGGCCAGGCGGCGCGGGCGCACTGTGGATTGCGGGGGTGATGTTAGCTTTCCGTGTCTTGCGTGCCGAGGCATGCGGGGGGAGGTGTAACGCCGTACCTTGTAAGCACCGTAGGTGTGAACGCGGTTGATGAGGTCCCAGTCGGAATCCTTCATGTTCTTGAAGCTGATATCCCGGAGGATACCGGCGTTGTTGAGCAGAACATCGATACGACCGAAGTTCTTGATGGCAGTCTCGATGATGGCCTCACCGTTCTCGACGCTGTCGTAGTTGGCAACCGCCTTGCCGCCGGCGGCGCGGATCTCCTCAACAACGACATCTGCGGCCTGGTAAAGACGTGAGCGGATGGTCCGAAGATAATGAACTGGTTATTATACCTTTGATGACTTGCCCTCGCCAGAGTGAGAACCGCCGAGGTCGTTCACAACGACGTTGGCACCCCTTGAGGCGAAGAAAAGAGCATATGCCTTTCCCAGACCACCGCCGGCGCCGGTGACGACGACCGTCTGGTTATCGAAGCGTAGTTCGGACATTTCCGATATATGTGTGATGAAAGTAGTCCGACTAGTTCAGTCTACAGGATAGAACTAGAAGTTAGGGAAAGGAGAAGGGAAAAGAAAAAGATGGAGAGGGAGAGGAGTTTAAAGAACGAAGCTCGGTCGGTCGAACCTGGGGGACCTCGGCACGTTTGGTCTGCGGGCACGGCGGTAAGAAAAGTACTGAAACGAGGCGTGTATCGTTACATGGCAGATGGAACCACTTCACATGCCGACGATCGGCCTAGATTGGGGATATTTTGGGGACAGTCGTGTGCATTATTCCTGCTATTTGCTCTTATGATATACAGTAGTCGCCTAGTTGTGTAGAGTATAAGTTCTGATGATTGTTGATCCAGCATCTCTCACATATTATCCTAGACACAAGACAGTACATGCGAGCCCAGCCAAACTTCTATGTGTCGGAATGTACCGAAGACCACATGCTGACTCAGACATGTGACAGGCTGTAACGTCATCGCCATGTGCGTCTTTCTAAAAAGTAAAATTAACTACATCGATGGTAAAGGTTTATATTATGTAGTTGACTACGGAAAACCAGCTAGCATTATTCTATACAGATAATGTCAGCTCTTATAGTCGTCAACTAGGCCGAGTAGTCCATGACTCGCCCGAGAAAGGCAAATGAAATCGCCTAAACGTACCCCGCGGGGCCTCACAAAAACCCCAGATTCCCCCCGATCGGAGAACTTGCCGGCCACCGTAACCGATAGACCTTAAGAAACCACCAACATGCCAGTGATCGTGGACGACAAGTCCCAGCATTGCATCCCATTTCTACTGGAGCGCTTGCGCATCCATACGGAACGGCATACCAATGCCGACGGTAATACCCCGCCGTTCTTTCTGGGGCTCAATGGCGTGCAGGGCGCCGGCAAGACCGTGTTGGTAAGTTGCCCCGTCCTCGACTGAGGTCCTGCCTCGGGACGGGTTCGGCCCCATTGCTCCTCGGGTCAAACCAGCTCATTAATACCACCCCAGGTGTCAACATTGCAAAATACACTCCGCTCCGAGCCGTACTCGCTCTCCGTGGTGACCCTGTCGCTGGACGACATCTATCTGACCCACGCCGATCAGGTTGCGCTGGCACAGGCGCATCCGACGAATCCCCTGCTACAGCACCGTGGTCAACCGTCGACTCATGATCTCGCGCTAGGTGAACGGGTGTTTGCTTCGCTCGCGGCAGAGCAGCCCACGGCCATTCCACAGTATGACAAGTCTGCCTTTGCCGGGCAAGGCGACCGCGTCCCTCAATCGCAATGGGAGGTCGTGAACGCCAAAGGCCAGAAGAAAGTCAAGGTCGTCATTTTTGAAGGATGGTGTGTCGGTTTCCGTGCCTGGGATGACCAAACTCTTCGTGCCAAATGGGAGAATGCAGTGCGACAAAAGGAGAGCGGCAATTACCAAGGGCGATTGGGACATGTCCAGTTCGAGGATGTCAGAGCAGTGAACGACGCATTGAGGCAATATGATGCTCTGACTGAGTGAGTGGCCATGAAACCATAATCCAAATAACGAGACTCAATGGACTGACCATCATCACAGTAAACTTGACGCGCTGATTCACATGTAAGCCTTTTGACGGAGATCGTTTCAATCGCAACTCTTACTGACTCAATTTTCCCCAGTGATGCTCAAAATCCCCGATTTGTCTACGAATGGCGGCAGGAACAAGAGCGCACTTTGCGCGCGGCCAGGGGCAACGGAATGACCGAGGAAGAGGTCAATCATTTCGTGGATGGCTGTTCGTATCTCAACCGACGACATGCTACGGGATTCGGAGCTGACCATTCTTTCTCGAATCCAGATTATCCCTCCTATGAACTATTCACAGAGACTCTTCGCGAAGGAGTCTTCAAGCCGCATAACAGTCCCGCGGACACCTCAGATTGGCAGGGCAGACAGCTCCGCTTGGTGGTGAACCGCGATCGGAGGGTGCAAGAGGTCATCCAAATTTGAGATATAGCATTCCGTATTGCAATTACCGGTTACATAGACAAAATAGACATAAATCCCTGGCAATGAACGAGCTAAGCCTCCGCTTATTTGAATACACGTGTCTGAGTTTGGGTGTGCAGCTAGTGGTGGTAGCGGTGCTGGTTGGAACACGATATATATTTTGCGAAGCCCGGGCAGTAGCGGGAATGAACCCCCCCCCCCCCAGCACAGTTGATGAAACACAATCTAATCCAATTTCTTACCTATTTGAACTATCGGATGCTGGTATTTTGATAGGGTTGAAACCATATTACAATTTCATTTCTCATAGTTCAGCCACTTCTTTTGTTGGCTTGAGGGTTGACTGTTAAGACCTAGGAGTTCGAGCGGCGCCAAGGTAATTCCACTGATTCTCAAGCGGGCCTCAACCCCCACAGGTCGCAACTCTCGATGCTGTTCTCATAGTTTCTCTTCCATGAGATTCGTTGAAGAGACAATTAGCCAGTGCAAGTGATCCTGCGTTTGAGAATGCCCATCCGTGGACGGTGCAAGGCAGACTCTTCCCTGTCGGGTTGTCATGGTCTCTCGATGGACCATCGCGTAGTAAGCGTTTCTAGTGTTTCATATCTCAATATCCGAGGTATCCTGGCCGAACTGTTCATCCACTATCGTCCAGTAGGTTCTGGGGTGACCAGTATTCCTTCTCCGCACCCTGAGCATCCAGCCAAACAAGGCCATCGGCGAGTAGATCATCAATGACAGTCTGCGCCCGGGCCTTCTCCCAGTTCAAGTTTAGTTGTAGCATCGAGACACTCACAAATCCAAGCATTTGTATCACCTCAAGTACGGTCGCCTGGTCGGTGTTCAGCTCCTTTGGAATGGACCGAATATATTGCTTGGAGCCAACGTGGACGATGGAGAAACCGGAACCGAGAGGTTCCAGAGATCGGACGGCACGGAGGATATCGTCCCTAGAAGATCAGATGGTTCGTTAGCGACCCTCCAAACTTTTTCCGGGCCCGCATCGAATCTGCGTACTCAGAAACCTCCAGTCCACTTCCAATGGCTTTTCCCTTGCGCACTCGCTTTCGACATTCTTCTACACCGATCAACCCGCCGTTCTCATCCCTTGTATCCCGGCACAGTTCCACAACACGGACAGCGACCTCAAAGTAGAAGTCATTCATATCACCGCCCATGATCTGTGTCCAGAAACTACCCCCTTCACCGAGTCCGCGACGGCCATTCTTGCCTTTGACGTTACTCGCAGCAAGAGGATCGACCCCGATCGTATTACACATGCGCGCGAACTCGGCTCGGAAGGTAGGATTGGATTTGATGGTGGAGCTATGCTCTAGGGCGAAGGTATGGAGTAAGGACTGGAAGACGGAGAGCTGAGTCTGGAGAGACGCCGTATGCGTGGAGCGTAAGTTAGCGCCATGGGTGGCAAAGGATTGTGTTGCTTGAGTGCGGTTGGCAAAGGCCCCGAGACCAACGCCGCGACGAGACATGGTGATGGTGATGCGGGATGTTGAAGTGAACCCCGCGCAAGTAACCAGCTCCGGTGTTTAGGGGCGGACGGGACGCCAAGGATGAAGTCATCTGACATGGTTCGAGCCCTAATCCGTAAGAGATAAGGGTATGGTCACCCGAAAGGGGTTAGCGCGTAGTTTATCCTTACCAGTCTCAAATAGGTTAGTGGACCCATCACCCACACAAGCGAATTCTCCCTTCTTCTTTTCTTCGAGCTTTTCTTCCTTCGAACTTTTTCACGACAACCTTCGACAATCGACCTTGCCGGATCTTCAAAATGGCCCCTACCCCTACGTATGCTATCCTTTGATTCCTTTCTGACTGATGCAATCCCTCGAGATTGTGAGGTTCCAGTATAGTCGTCCTTCTCTCGCTGGAAATGCTACGGTCATCCATCGTCGTCGATGATGGCTGTTGAGCACCAGCTCGATCCTTCCGACGCCCTCTTCCTGTTCGCATGGCCTTGGAGATAATGCGTCTGTGTTTCGAAGAGTTCCTGCGGACAGATGGAGGGCCACGGAGTCTTGAGGTTGAAGGCGTTTGCGCGCCTTCTCCTCCAAAAACATTGTTGTCAGCTGTCGTCTCCGGTGCTCTCGATGCGGTAAAAGCAGTCATTGCCCATATGGAACGAAGAGCGTCAACAGATATTTTCCTGAACTTTGGTTTAGGGTGTTGTCGGATGAGGGCAGACATGGCAAGAAAATTTTTTTCCTGGGTGGTCGAAATTTTCGCGAACGTTGTGCTGGAATATGCTAACTAGTACCGAGAAGACCATGAAGCCCTGTTCTTGCCATGGCCCTCACTGATTAAAGTCATTCGTCGAGTTTTTGTTTTTCTATTTGCCTTCCAGTTGAGAATGTGGCGCTCTATGCTGCAGTTCTTTACACTCGACGGACTGTTTCATGTCATGCATGATCCCATGGACGCACTATACTAACCCCAATGCCAGCTCCGTCCCCACCCAGGACCATGTTCTCGTCCCCGAGACCCTCCTGAAGAAGCGCAAGAGCCAGGAGGCTGCCCGCGCTGAGCGCCGTGCTGAGATCGACGCCAAGAAGAAGGTCGGTTTATCCTCCCAAATGCAATTCCCCTGCATTTGCCCTTTCCTACACTTCCCTTCCAACAATCTGATGAAAACACCAACCACGCGACTAGACCACTGGTCAATGCTGTCGCCTGTTAACCATCTTTCGGGGCTGATACTTTGTTGATGCTACCTATACTTGTCACATCATCAATATTATTGAGGAATTTCTCGCTGACTTGAATACCTCACTAGGCCAACAAGGAGAAGCGTGGCGTTATCTTCAAGCGCGCTGAGTCCTACGTCAAGGAGTACCGCGATGCTGAGCGTGAGAAGATCCGCCTGGCCCGCGCTGCCCGCCAGGAGGGTAACTTCTACGTTGATGACGAGCCCAAGTTGGTCTTCGTTGTCCGTATCAAGGGGTATGTTCTATCTCCAATCTCTCCAATCCTTGATCCATTGCTGACCCCTTCCCAACAGTATCAACAAGATTGCCCCCAAGCCCCGCAAGATTCTGCAGCTCCTCCGTCTGCTCCAGATCAACAGCGGTACCTTCATCCGCCTGACCAAGGCCACCCAGGAGATGCTGACCATTGTCAACCCCTACATCGCCTACGGTTACCCCAACCTGAAGTCCGTCCGTGAGCTCATGTACAAGCGCGGTTACGGCAAGGTCGACAAGCAGCGTGTTGCCCTCACCGACAACCAGATCATCGAGGAGAACCTCGGCAAGTTCGGCATTGTCTGCATGGAGGATCTCATCCACGAGATCTACACCGTCGGCCCCAACTTCAAGCAGGCCAACAACTTCCTGTGGCCCTTCAAGCTGTCCAACCCCAACGGTGGTTTCCGCACCCGCAAGTTCAAGCACTACATCGAGGGTGGTGACACCGGTAACCGTGAGGAGAACATCAACGCTCTCATCCGCCAGATGAACTAGATTGTTTCTCTCTCAAAACGGGGGTTCTTAGTTGAGCTGCAACGTGTAAAAACGGAGTGACTCGACTACCAAAAAATTATTTCAATGTTTTCTTTACGGGTTGTTTGTTTTGCACACGGGCTGTGTCTATCATCTGTCAATTAGCGATATTTATGGTCTGGGATTTCCGGTAATTCAATGCTTCAGACAACCCGCAATCGCCTTCATTCCTCGTAAATCTGTAAACCTTTTAACTGCAAGCTTCCCGTTGAAGGGGTCTCTTAGCTATGGTTTGTCTAATTTTCGGCCTTGTTAAAGTTTTGCCCCAGTCCAACGGCCTGGATCCAGAGGGCTGAGGGAGGACCTGTCCAGATTTTTTTCACTCCGCTTTTGTGATGTATTCTTTTCATCGTTCTGCTTGATGGCTCAAAGACCATGTTCTTAGACTATTGTTCAAACTATGACTGACAAGCCAATTTCAAAGTTTCCTCTCTCTATTAAACCAACGGTATACAGTCCTACGGTATACCAGACCCGGCCAGATTCATCCCTAACCACCATGACACTCTATAGGGATTCCGGTTGCCCAGGTGGACTTTACTACTATATGCCCAGACAATTACCTATTCTCTGGGACAACTACTGAATCTTCCATGCTAGTTTATTTGAAGCCTAAATAACTATCGTCCTCTTCTAGAATGTTCCCCTTACGGCATGGACATTGCCTGTAGGTCTCGTGAGGTGCTTGGTCCCTTCTGTGATCATCCAGTCATTAGCTATAGTGCTTATTCCTGACAAGAGTTTGATCGATCAGCAGCTAGAGTGATGAGACTGATTGAGATCAAGTCATGGGTAACGCTAGCAGTCAGTCATATACCTACTTACCTCGTACTGGAGATTTTCCTTCACCATCAACGTTATGCTGCGGCTTGCTTTGTTTTTGTCCTCCATTCGCAGGCTTCCATTTGCTTCTTCAGTACATATCTTGCTCAGCCTGATCAGTTTCCCAGTTTTCCTCTCTTGTTTCTTTTTACTTCCTGTATAATGAGTGGCCTTGGTAATGAATACCCTCAGCTACATACAAGTTCCTCTCGTCCGCACGCTTCTCCTTTCTAAAAGTCTCTTCGTTGACGGCCTTCTACGTCGCTTATGTCTCACTATCGACACGCTTCTACTCGTCAACAGGCTACTAGATCTTCCTAGAGACCGGAGAGTTCCAGAATTCGTGTTCTTGGAGCGGCCGTATTTCAGTTGGTCATCCACGGATGTTGCAATCCCACACTGTCGTCGACGACAATTACCAACCATTTTGATTCAATTCGAGCAGCCCCAGATCTGAATATCCGCTGACTTCTCTTGATCCTCGCAGAAGCGCCACGAAGCCATGGCGCTATTCGGATTTGATCCAGCGGTCCTGAGGGAACCCTTAAGTCCTACCTTCCTTGACCTGCCCCTCGAGATTCGCGAATGAATCTATGACTTCGCCGGGCTCATTAGGAACTGCACCTTGGACCTGAATGTTTGTAATGCATATAAGACCCTGTATGAGATATATGCGATTGTTTGGCCGACAGACACTATCCCGTACCTTGCGATTGTTTCCTCTTACCGGTTCAACTCCTTCGAGTTTTGAAGCAGATCTCGGAAGAAACAAGGAAACTTCGGTACTCTCGGAACATGTTTCAGATTTCTTCAGTGATCTTGGAGGCTCTAAGACAACTACACCCCGCGTCAATTTCACTGATTCGATCTCTCCGTGTCAGCATTTATAGCACCAATTCATGCGATATTGTACTGTGGCAAGATGCTGGCGGCCGTTGCTTACGGTGCTTTAAACAACCCGCAATCGCCTCGATTTTCTGTAACTTGTAAAATTTTCATCTATGATTCAGTAGATCAATATTGATGTGTAAAGCTAACTAGACGAAGACCACCCCGTTGCCCTCCTATCAATCGATCTCCAGGAGTTTTCTCTTGCCACGTTCCATGCTGTTGTATGTCTCGCCCCTGACGTATCTTTCAAGGAACGCTTCCGTCTCATAATCTTCGACTGGCTCGAAAATTCTGCGGTGATTCTCTTCTCTCAATTCCACGAACAGATCCATGAGCCCGTCTTGGCGCAACTGACGGAGCTGATTCAAAATCCACTTGCCACGTTGCCAATCCTCGCCCGACTGTTTCTGGATCTGCTGTAGTCCGCCATTCGACCAGAGATTAAACACTATCACCAACAGCAGTCGACGTAGCGTTGCCTTCTCTTGTAAGCATCCCTTGACTTGTCTCAGAAGTCCCTGGAGGTGGTATTCCTTGGACAGTGAACAAGGTCCGGTAGGATGTGGATCGTGATCTTTCGTAGATTGCGAAGGGCGTTCGCCTGAAGATAGGGTAGCAGAAAGCATGCATTGTCGCGGTGATAATGATCACGCCAGTGCACGATAGTCATAATCGCAATATGGTTTCTAGAGAAGAAGACTTCAGTCGCGAGTTGATGCATGGTACGGTTGACCAGAAATAGAGCGATTGGGAACTTCCAGCATTCACAGCGGCGCATTAGAGTACCTGGGCATCTTTTCGACCAGTCAATGTTGTTACCATCTCGCACGGCCTGGCATGTCTTGCAACGGTAGAACTCGTCCTCCTCTCGATCACAATTGAACCCTAACAAGTAATTCCAAGCGAGTCTTCCAGGTACCACGAGCTCAGTCTTCTCAAGGATCTTGATTTGAATCTCCGTAGGCAAATCCATGAGCCGAAATGGCTTTGGCTGAGGAAGAGGTTGGTACGACAAACGGGTTTTGTCCACGAGGTGGTTGGCCAAGCCCTCGGCTAAAACATGCAACGCCGTTGTTTCAACATCTGCATCCGCTGGAGTATTGAATCGAATAGCCACTTTGCTTAGAACTGGTAACCTTCGGGCAGGATCGGTCAATCTCTTTGCCAGGCCGTAGGTTTTCACGTCGCAGACTAGAGACAAGTTGAGACGTAATTGTTCGACATACTCGCTCAGGTAGGAGAAGAATGACTCGCATTGACTCGGAAGCCATGTGCAACGTCGTCGTTTAAGCACGCCACCGTTGAGGGGCCATTGTTTCCATTTCATGCTGCAGCATCCACTAGCTTTCCATGGTTTCATAACACATAGATGCATCTCATAGATAGTGACTTTGAGGTGTTGAATTTGTGAAAGCGATGTTGGATTGAGTTTTCTTAACGACTCCAAGGCCCTCGGGAACACGAAGGATATCTGGAAACGGTTTTTGGAGTATAAAAGCTTGCTTGTTTCAACAGAGATCTCCTTTGACACCCGAAGGAGTTGAACCGGCACGGGCTCGTATGATTCCGCGTAGAGGAGGCAGTCACAGGGCCCGGGAGAATGTATGTCGTTCAAACATGTGCATGTGGACCACTCGTGGTCTTGCAGGTAGTCCTTGAGCCTTTTGCGTTGCTCAGGTGACCAGATGTTCAAGTCAAGGGGACAGTTCCTGAGTAGTCCGGCGTAGTCATAAATTCGTTCTCGGACCTTGAATGGAAGGTCAAGGAAAGTAGGATACGCAGAAGACCGTGGGCTACTGAACGCAGGCCCGATTAACGCCATGGGTGGCTTTCAGTTTCTCGTGTCAGCAGCGAGATACCAATTATGAGGGCCTGGAACTGCTCAAATTGAATCGAACCGGTTAGCAAAGTGATCCATCATTGGGAGTGAGTCGAGAGAGGAGTCTCGAAGGCAAGGATTGGGACCTACTTCCACTTCTCACTATGTGAGAATCTCACCAACAGCGGGATCACAGTCAGTTTTGGCCGTATGAGATGGCGTTGTAGAAGCTGGTATGTGTAGAGTAAGGAGAAGAAGAAGACAAGGAAGCGTAGGGGGTGGAGCAACATATCCGGGAGCAGAGAAATGAATGTCCCTATGAAGCGGAAGGAGGAAAGATCCAACGCTCACGAGAGAGGCTTTCATGTAGAAGGCCGAAAAAGAGGTAGGGAGCCTTCCGAAGCAAACGCAGGGAAAGGGCGATGGTCGGAAAGCGCCAGCAGTGGTAGGTACTGCACTACTTCAATTGGATCACTACTCCAATTGGATTTACAGAGTAAGAAACACACCCGAATAGACAGTGTCCGATACAAGCTCAGACTCTGCAGCAAAAGCCAAATAACTAACATTACCCCCAAAATTTACCCCCGAACGTGTCAGGCCGACAGAGTCATGTTCGAAGTTCAATTTGGTTCAACGCCACATCGGTGTGAGCAACATGATTGTTCCCCTTTGTCCTTTATTAGCCTCTACGAGAAACTTTCGTTTTTGAAAGCCAGCGAGGTCATTGGAATACGGATTGAAGTTTCTTTGGAAGCTTTAAATCCCAAAAATTAAATAACCATGCGCTGGCCCTGACAAAGAAAAGGCTTGTTCATTGGCCACGGGCAGGGAAGATATGAACGGTTTCCCTACACAATAACCGCCAATCATTCGGCGGACTCGGTGCCTCGGTCAAACTGGGAGACTAGTGTCGTAAAAATTTTATTGTAAAGCCCACAGCCAAACTAGAACGATTGTGGACATTGAAACAGCACATGTTTCTCCAATTTGGAGCAACAGTTATCTCCGATTTGGGGATATCCTTCCTCACTTTGCATGCTTGAAAATGCCTATTACATGCCTCGGAAGTCTTGACCCTCGGTTCAAAGGTATCAAGTTACAATCGAAGAGTATTCTGCCTTTGATACCCGAAAACTCCTTTATTATGTGGTCTCGTCACTTCTCTCAGCCGTTCAAGCAACGCAGTTTGTTCCGTCCGTACTCTATTTCAGCTATCATGGAGCCCGCACAGAATCTCAAGGCACGTCGCCGACAAGATTACCGTTACCACCTTGATTATCGAACAAGATGGTCAGTTCTTATTCGGATACAAGATCGAACGCATGGGTTTAAGAATATCCTAATCAAAGAGCATGACTCACTAATAATTGATGAGAAGGTGCGATAACGACATGTTCGATCACATGAACAAATCAGTCTACGGCTTCCTGTAAGTACTTGTCTGAACCAGAGAGACAGTGTATCTCTAATCTAACGGAAATACTCAGAGCCGACTCCGTGATATATGCATATCTCATTGAACAATGCGGCTTCCACCCTCCGACCGCCGAGATGTATGGAGTCGCTGTCGATGCCCATACTGAATTTTTCTCGTCAATTGCATATCCTGCAGTTGCGGAGCTAGGTCTACGAGTGAACAAGCTTGGAAAGTCCAGCGTGACATATGAAGCTGCTATTTTCGAGCGGGGCATGAATGAAGTTAAGGCTGTGGCACAATGTGTCCATGTTTTTGTTGAACGCTCAACGGGCAGACCATCGAAGGAAGGTCCGAGTGTAGGTTTGAGACAGGCGCTTGAGAAATTGTATGTGGAACAGAGAGCTGTTAAACTGTGATGAACAGCGTTTTATAAGAAAAAGACATCACCGGGACAATTCGTGATGTTCAAGATATAGAGTGAGAGAGATCCCAAAAATCCATAGTCCCCAAGTCTCATCTATCGTATAGAAGTACGTAATAAAGTACTAGAATATGTTCGCTCTTCAGCCGCTTTTCTCCTCGTCAAGCTCTCCATTGATCCGCTTCTTTCCCTCCTCCTTCAGCTTTTCGTCATCATCTCGCTTCAGCCCAACCTCTGGCATGAGCCAGCATGCTAAGAAGAAAGAAAATGCTGCTAATGCCGCGCCGATAATGAAGATGATCCGAAAGCCTTTTTTGTAGGCGGGGATCAACACACTTCGAATTTGCTTGGCATCATCAGCCGCGAGGCTGGAAAGGTAAGTTTGTGGACTTGACAGGAGAGACCGCGATTGGGATTGATCGAGATCGAGGACCGAGATGGAAGATGCAACGACGTTGTTACTGTAAGTGTTAGCAGCCAAGACATCATGGTATTGGATGGATGGTACAAGCTCACATGATTGTGCCTGCAATTGCAAGGCCTAGTGTACCTCCGAGGTTTCGGACAAAGCTGATCATGGTTAGATAGGAGATCAACCACTGCAAGATATCTGACTTACTTTCGAAATGAAGTGACAACGGCCATATCTCGGCGCTCAACACCCGCTTGCACCGCGATAAGAGACGGCTGCAAGGTATTACCCACGCCAACACCTGTCAAAATACCGTATCCGATTTGTTTCCCTATACCAGAAGACTCATCCAGTGTTGAGAAGAGCCCGAGTCCAACTGCCCAGACGATCCAACCGAACAGGATACACTCGCGGTAACGACCGACCCAGTGGACAACAAGACCAGAGAGGGTACTACTGACAGCTGAGAGAATTTAGAGAGTTAGACAAGGCTAGTGAAACGAGCAGAGTAGATGCTAGCTTACTCTGCATCAATGTGATTGGAAGCAGCATTGCACCCGAGACAACTGTCGAATATCCAAAAACCAGCTGATAGAAGGTAGGGATATAGTACACCTGAACCAAGAAGTTCCATCCATTGACGAACATCGTCAAGCATGATCCGTTGACAATTCGGCTTGCGAATATGTGAATTGGCACCAGCGGCACTCTTGCACCCTTCCATTGCCATGCAATAAATGCGATTGAGATCACAAAACCGACGACCAAAGTGGCAACGACATGTGCTGAGTACCATTTGTACTCACCACCTCCCCAATTCAGCCCCAACAAGAACACAGATGTGCCTCCCAGAGCTAGCAGTGCACCAAAAAAGTCTACAGCTTTTAGTTTAAGCCGCCAGTCACCCTCAACCTTCCTCAACGGCATGAAAAAGAGCACAGATAGCGTTGTCACGACTGTTAACGGTAGGTTCATACGGAATATCCATCGCCACGAGTCATCTGAGATTGATGCCAGAGCACCACCGATAACAGGACCAATGCCATTTGCAATAGCCACCACGGCCCCGAGGATACCCTGATACTTACCTCGTTCACGTAGAGGAACAACATCACTCACGATCATCTGGGCAACCGTCATCAACCCGCCACCACCAACACCGGTCAATGCCCGGAAGACGATTAGCTGGGTGACTGTCTGGGAGAGCGAGGCCGCTAGTGAGCCAATGAAGAAGATAGCGAGGCCGACAAATAGGACTATCTTTCGCGACCAGATATCGGAAAGTTTGCCATAGATGAGCTGGAAGCATGTCGATGTTCTAGGATATAGAAAATATTGATAAGCCCCGTCGTCATATTCTGAAGATCTGAAGAATCATTCATGGCGGACAACTCACACAAAGTAACCCCCCGAGATCCAAGATGTTTGATCGCTGGCACCTAAGGCATTTCCTATGATAGATAGAGACGATGCCAGCATCGTCTGGTCCATCAGGGCCAGCAGATCGACGCTGGAGCAGGCCAAAAAGATCTAAGCGCGATTAGAGCTGAATTTCTCCCAAGGTCCCGTTGCCTTGCCAGGCAATCAGCAACTATTTCTCACGTAGCCGCGGAAAACCTTGATCTGATCGAGACTTACAGTGATGATCGTGCGTTTGGGCACATAGTTTGTTTGTTCGTTGAAGACCACACGGGTCCCGTTCTTGTCCGCCACCTCGACATTAATGTCCGAGCCATGAGGGCTGGAATGGCCTGGGGTATTTTGAATTACTCCGCTCATTGCATGTGAAACTAGCAGCGTAAAAGTTTCACAATTCGAGCGCCCAGCAACAGAATCACCCTTGAAATAAAGGAGTTCTAGAAGGTCCTTCAACAAACCAGGTCAACCCGAGACCGAGGTGAAAAAATGGGCCTGGGCGACCAAATTGAATGATCAAATCAATTAGCCAAGCGACTGACCGTATTTTCGAGCGACAATCATCATATGTCCGTCCATAAGATGTTGCTACTAGGCTTGTTCTATCCCCGAATGTGCCCAAAAAGACAGGGATCGCCGGGAACAACCTTGACAGCCGCCGATCTGGAGCCGAAGAAGTGAAACTTGCTCAAACACTCTCAAGGTCCCTGGACCATCTGCGCTAACAGTAACAAGCACCACAACTATACGATTATAGCATAATACGATTGTATAATTTCTCCGAAATATTAGAGACTTTCGGACCAGTCACAGTAGAGTGCGAGGACCTTGAGGCGTTGTTGGAAAGCTAAAACTTTCCCAAAGGTCCTGGAAATCTGACAGCCAAGACTAGAGGACGGCAGACATGCATGAAACTGATATGCAGCACGAGCGCATTCACGAATATTTGAGGCCATTTTCTAGAAAGAAATGACCCATCAAAGTTCCCGAGGATGCGACGGCGGAGACGCTAATGACGCGATTGCTACAGGCGATCCTGCCGTTTTCATAGTTCCTGATCCATGATTCTTGACCTGATGCTATCCACCGGCGAAAGCCGATCAGGACCTTTGAGGTGTACTTCTCGGCTACGAGACAAAAGTGTGTAGTTGCAGAGCTCAATATGGCTAGCTGGTTGAGATTGAGTTTGTCTTACGCGATATCTTCGTGATCAGTTTCCTTTCATCGCAATCCACGGAGAGGCATTCTTGGCGGTTACAGCGTTGTATGGATGGCTGCTCCCGCAACTTCGTATATCCCATATTCGAGTACCTAAATTGTCTGCTCACGTTGCCTGAAGATCTATTGCAGTGGGTCTGCTCGGGAAAATCTCATGTTTTCCTCGTGGTTCCTTCCTACCTTCTGGGTGCCAAGCGGACGCAACGGCATAGCGAGGGGATTGATGTCGTTATAGAATTATATTTTCCAGGGAATTCCCACACTTTGTCTCGCTTATGATCTAAAATAAAAGGCTGTTTTCTCTGTGTTCGTGTTCGTATCATGGGCATTGGATCTCTCAGCAATACAATTGACCCTCCAAGAAACAGTACAATGACCAACTCCAACGAGCGAAATGTATACTTCGGGCCGGACTCGCTGAAGAAGTACTTTGACCCAGATTGTCAGCCCCCGTTACCTCTGGTCGAGCTGCCGGAGTATTTGAATCCGTTTTATCAGGATGGCGTTCGAATTTATGCAAAGATGATGACCATGCATCCTGCCAACAACGTCAAGGCCATGCCAGGTAAGATGTGATCAGGCACAGAGATACACCGCTCATTACTAACATGAGGATAGCATTGAACATGCTCGAGTCAAGCGTCGTCCCGAACCAAACGAAGACAATCATCGAATACAGCTCTGGGTCAACGGTGATCTCGATGTCGATGATTGCCCGGGTTATGCATGGCGTGCAGGACACGCGGGCATTTCTGAGCAACAAGACCAGCGATGCTAAGCTGAAGTTGATGCAATTCTTCGGCTTGGATATCACACTCTTCGGTGGCCCGTCACAACCAGAGCCCCTCGATGACCGTGGCGGTATTCAAAATGCCCGCCGAATGGCCAAGGAAGCGGATGATATCGTCAACCCCAATCAATATGAAAATGATGATAACTGGCAGTCGCATATGCGATGGACAGGCCCTCAGATCTTTCAGCAATTGCCTGAGATCAATGTTCTCTGTGCCGGCATGGGTACTTCTGGCACCATGACCGGTTTGGGGACATACTTCAAGGGTGTGAAGCCCTCCGTGATGAGACTCGGGGTCTGCACCGCAGCAGGTGATAGGGTGCCAGGTCCCCGATCCTATGCGCTGATGCGCCCTGTGGAGTTTCCATGGAAAGAAGCAGTGGATGCAATCGAAGAGGTTGGCTCTTCTGACTCGTACGGTCTGTCCCTGAAGCTGTGCCGTGAAGGACTGGTATGTGGCCCGTCATCCGGATTCAACCTGCAAGGTTTGTTCCAGATGTTGTCCAAGCGCAAGGCTGCGGGCACGCTGTCAGAATCAGCTGGTTCGGACGGGATTACGCACTGCGTCTTCATGTGCTGCGACCTTCCATACCAGTATATCAGCGAGTACTTTCAAAAGCTCGGGGCTGAGGAATTCCCGCCCATCCGCAACGAGGTAAGCTTCTCACGATCGCTGACGCGTCCTAGATTCCACCACCAAGATCCCCACTTGGTCGTGGATCTCCATTCCTTCTAGATCGATCTCGCTAACAGTTTTCTGCTCAAAAGCGTCTGACCAAGGTTGACCTCCACCGGTACGATGAGGCCTGGGAGCGTGATGCTCTCGAAGTCCTCCCCCTAGTCTACGGCTCCCCACGACCCCTCGACCAGACTCCGCTCAGCGAGATCACCTTGAAGCCTCTGCACAGAGTCCTCGACCTCCGCCAACCCGCCGACTTCAATGCCTGGCACCTCCCAGAATCAATCAATCTACCGCTGTCCAGTGTTAGGCTCCACACGGGATCACCGTTTTCGGACCCAGACGTGCTAGAGGCACAGTGGGTGGAGCTGGAGCAGATCTTCGGGGACGAGCGCCTGATCTCAGATCTTGGTTCGCATCACGTTCTGGTAGTATGCTATGACGGAGATACAGCACGCGTGGCTACCAGCGTGCTTCGGGCCAAGGGCCTTGATGCGGACAGTGTGCGTGGAGGCCACCATGCACTGCGGATGTATGGCATTGGAAGCGAGACTGCAAAGCGCGGTGTGTCAGTATCGGCGGACTGTTCGGCGAGCAAGATGCCTATTGCGGCAACGGTCTCTGTCTCAGCTGTTTCCCTTGATTATTGAAGCGTGTGTCAGACGAAGATCGTCATCGTGTATGCAGTCAGGAATGTATGCTTGGAGCGGGTCTTCTAAGGTGTCAGGACTAATGCAGAACGGTGAAGCTGGTGGCTGTTGACATTGTAAAAAGTCATTGCTTACTAGGTATATCGAAGCATCATGATACTTGTTTGTTTCCTGGGAAGTTGGAATTTGGAGCTCGTAACATTGGTAATATTGGAACCAGTAAATTACTAGATTCGGTTAGTTTTGCCGGCTCCGGGCTAAGTACCAATACACCATCCTGTATGTACAGTACTGTACTTTTCTTCGGCAGCCACAAACACTTCACCCTTCCAGACATAATCATGCCGATCACACGAAGTCAGACCAACTTATCCAATACCAAGCGGATAATAAATGTCGACCGAACTCCCAGACAGGCATTTCCCGGTCCCGTGATCGAATGGCTGGACCTGGACTTCTCAGAGACGTCACCTGTAAAGCAAGTGAACTGGAAAGATTCTCTCAATGAGATGATTCAAGGGGTCGAGGGATGTTCCCACATCACTTTCGCATACCCCCTCGAAATGCCCCATAGGCTATGGATTATCATTGGTAAGGATCAGGACTCGAATGAAGACAAAAAGAGGAGAGACTGATAAATGAGCAGAGTGGTTATCAGAAACACAACGAAATGACTTCCACAGAACAGACACAACTGCTAGCAACGCAAAGCAGACTCTTTACCAATACAGTGACAATGTCTATTCTAGTTATCGACTTGACTACTCCATTGGAAAGATAATCTCCGCGGGCTTCCCCTCTTATCCAGATCCAAGACTAATCCACGAAGTCTGGATGATTTACTTTCCCATCTACACGTTAGATGCTGTAAAGATGCAAGAGCGTCAGCTACCATTGCTAACAAATTTCTTTGAAAAATACGAAGAGTCTAATCCGATGACCGGGATTCTCAGTCAGGATATTGCCTGACTATCTGGGGAGATCAATTACCAAGGGGTACAATGTCAACGCCTCGTATGGTTCATGAAGTGGAAATCCAAGGAGGCGGAAGAGCTCTACAAGACGACCGTACGATGGGTGGCGGGGCATGGGGGCAAATCCAGCAAAGTACAACTGACACTAAAGATCTTCATTGATGACTTGAAGGGCCTTGAGATGGTCGGGTATGAGACATGGCACGCTCAGTTTGAGGATATCCGAGACGTGCTTGGTATTCGAGCCTTCAACCATCCCGCTTTACGCGGAAGTGGTATGGGTGCGCTGAAAGACACGAATGAACTTGGCAATTACTGAATTGTGCGCAATCTTGCTCAAGTCTCAGTGGCCCTAGGCCTAGTTTAGTTAGCGTGTTTTCAGCAAGGTTGGTGTATCTTGAATAACATTTAAGGCACAAATGCACTATCGAAAATTAGGTGAGTTAACTCAGCTCGAGCAGATACAAGAAGAAGGAACTAACGTTCCATAGTAGCAATCATGAAGGATGTTTGATTTCAGCTAAATTTGCGCAACCTACCGCAGATCGTCACTGCTGATCGACACAGTGAATACTATCAGTTATGGAGCTCATCCCTCTCAACTACTCCGTTCCCTGGTTCGTTGCTGTCTTCGTTGCAACTGCCCGATTTCCGTTTTCGGCACAATGCTTCTTTCACAGCCCTAGTAGTAGTATTTCAATGTATCACATCCATGAACTCATTGATATTGTAACCAAATGACCGAATGATACAATCATGCAAAGCGTGGCCTCCGATGCCTCCGGAGTTTCGACCCTGCCAAGCTTTAACCCGCAGATCTGCCCCGTTTTCTATACTCCATCATTCCACCCCTTGGTCATCATAACAATCTTGTGGCTTGCTCGGGATGATCTGATTGTTCGCTTTTCTTCTTTGACAACAACGATTATCGAATGCCAGTGAGGAAGACCAGATAGGTTATCTGGTTGGTTCATCATGATGGACATGGACATGGACATGAATATGTCGGGCGGTGTTGTCCCCTGGCTCGATCAGCCTGTGATGCTCCACTCGTCTCGTCAAGATAAGTGCAAGTTATCCGATACACAGTGTGCTTATCGGAATAATCGCTGGAGATACTGGTATGCATTCCAAGCATTGTCACTTGAAATACTGAGGCTCATGTTATTGGGGAAACTACAGGTACCAAGCCGACCATGTATATGCCCTGAACACAGTTTATTTCTGCTG
The DNA here is from genome assembly GCA_022985105.1 of Penicillium ochrochloron. Taxonomy (NCBI): domain Eukaryota; kingdom Fungi; phylum Ascomycota; class Eurotiomycetes; order Eurotiales; family Aspergillaceae; genus Penicillium; species Penicillium ochrochloron. Next base: position 762,298 of record JAAVMA010000007.1, read on the forward strand.
TGCAGTTATTGCGATCTTCGCCATCTCGAATATTCTCGTCACAATTTCTCCAGATTGGCTCAAGAGAACTCGAGTATGGCGGGCAATAACTTCAGTCTCCCGGTACATGTCCTACCGGGGGTATCGGTTCCCGATGCTGAAGTATTGGTCCCCATCTTTGGGTGTCACCATGTTGGGTGTCGTGGGTGCAATATTCTTCTTTGGTATGTGTGACGCTGTAACTCAGCTTGGAATTGGGATAATCTAGAATCTAATGCTCCATTGACAGCTATGACCCTTGGCCCCAAGCCCTACTACTGGCCTACCGATGCTAGCTATGGAAGTAGCCCACCCATAGCGACAAGGGCAGGCTGGATGGCTCTTGCTTTGCTGCCATTTGTCCTGTGAGTATTGGATCACACTCCACCAAGACTGCTCAAGACGCTAATATACAAGAAGTGGCCTAAGTGTCAAGGCCAACATGATATCTGCCCTAACGGGCATCCCCCATGAGAAGCTTCAAGTCTTCCATCACTGGACCAGTTACGCCATGTTCGTGCTAGCACTCATCCATACCTTTCCATTCATCATATATCATATTGATAAGGGTGATATGGTGAAACAATGGAAGACTAGTCTAGTTTACTGGACGGGTATTGGGGCAATTATCCCGCAGGCCTACCTGACTATAATGTCACTTCCGTTTATTCGAAACCGATTCTACGAGTTCTTCAAGGCAACCCATATGATTGCTGCAATTCTCTTTGTTGTCTTCTTTTTCCTGCACTGTGATTTTCGACTCTCTTCGTGGGACTACTTCATCGCAAGCGGCATCATCTACATCCTCTGTCTATCATTCTCCCAGGTGCGCACCTATTTGACGCATGGAATCCATACGGCCACCCTCGAGCTACTTCCCAGCGGACTTGTTCGAGTCTCTGTTCCAACTCTCATCAAATGGACGCCCGGCCAGCATGTCTTTGTGCGTTTCCTAACGCTAGACTTGCATCTACTTACCGCGCATCCGTTCACTATCTCATCTGTCTATCGCGACCCGAAACAGGCAGGTAAAGCTTCAGAGCTAGTGTTCTACATCAAGCCCCGACGTGGGGTGACCGCTCGCCTTGCCGCGCTGGCCGCCAAACAACCCGGAATCACAAAGAAGATTTTCATCGAGGGGCCATACGGTGGCGTGAGTACTCACCACATGTCCCAGTTTGACACAATACTCGTCATCGCCGGTGGATCAGGCGGCGGCTTCTCGCTTGCGATGGTAGATGAAGCACTGCGGCTGTCTGGTCTTAGTACCGGCGAAGACGAATCGGGTCAAGAGAGCCGTCGACGTCTTCAAGTTGTCTTTTCGACCCGGGATACCCCTATGGCAGACTGGTACATCGACGAAATTGAGTCGCGCCTCTCACAGTCCACCACCCTACCGGGCTCAGACAATGGCTTTGAGACTTCGGTCTCGGTGCACATTACCTCGAACCGTAACTTGACTCGCTCGACCTCGACGCTAGTAGACTCGGAGAAAGGCACTGCGGACAAGTTGCCTCCAACAGATATAACAACAACGGGGTCTTTTAGTCTTAATATTCACCGGAATGCCCGCCCTGATATTCCTGGTCTCGTGGCTCGAACGGTAGCTATGGCTCACGTGAATCCGATGCCGAATGGTAAGAAGCAGCGGATTGGTGTCCTTGTTTGCGGTCCTGCGTCCATGCTACATGATACTCGGAACACTGCAGCGCTGGCGCAGAAGCGGACATTCGGTGGTGAGATAGAAGAGCTGTATCTACACTCAGAGTCTTTTGCGTGAGTTTCCTTTTTCTTGTTCACAATTTTAATATCACTGACTGACTGCCTGCTCCGGATACAGGTGGTGAGTATCTTTACATGATAGATTTGGGGTTGATATCTGCTAGTCTAATATTCGCTGGAAAGCTGTACTTTCTGTATATATACGATGTTGATTTGATATCCATCTTCGTGTCTGAGCTATAACAATTTGAGATCTTCCCATACTTAATAATTTAGTTATTTCTCTCTGTAGGATCCTGAGCCACCATGGTCAGCACCATGGTCAGCGATTAGGTAAACAGACTGCTTATATTACTATATAGCTTGGCGGTTATAAATTGGGAGGCATAAGTGATGATTGGATGATTGTCAATTTGTCAATGGGGTTTTAAAAGTTTTGGTCCGTCACAGTAGCTAGAGCCCTGTATGGCGTACTTTTTCGTGTATTTCATTTATGTTTGGCACAGAGCTCTTCTGGTGTCGAGCATATGTTATGGTCGATCACGTTGCCGGTGCCCTCTGTTTCGACGAACAGATCGAGGGTATTGTCGCGGAAAATATTCTTGACGACATTATTGCCCGAGGCAATAGCCAGAGTCCCAGTTGATTGGTCGTCGAAGATGGCGAGGCCTGCAGTGAAGCCGCCACTGGTTTGTCCCTCGATAATGTTGTGTTGAACATCGGTATTTACGGCGCCGGAAATGATGATTCCGAACACACTCCCTGGCGGGCACGTTGGATTCGATGCGCCGATATGATTGTCATGAATCTTGGCGTCATTGATGAAAGGATCAATAAAAGCCCCGATGCAGCAGTTACTGACATCGTTTTTTACCACGTCTGCGCCTGATGTTTGGATGCAGGGGGCGATGATATACCCGGAGATGTGGTTTGTCGAGACCTGGGCATCTGCGAAGTTATCCACACAAATGCCGATAAACTTCAGCCCCGTGTCTGAAATCACCGTATTGTCAGATACCATGGTGTTTGTTGAGCTGTCTGAGAGCAAGCCGTACTGTCCGCCGTTGGTGAGCTCGTTCCGGGTCACACTAACATCCTGGCCACCGACAATCACCACGTTTTGGCCCGAGAAGTTGTTGATCTGGAAGCCGTTGATTGATACACCCTTCACCGGCTTGTCCACCGAGATGACCTCCCTGTGCTCAGACACAAAGGGCGCCAGGACAACATCAGATCCGGTTACGCAGATACCCGCCTGGGTATTATCACCGGCAAGACCGGAACATAAATCTGAAGCAGCAGAGGAAGGAGGGACGAGAATGGCGCCATGTCCAACCAGGGCAATCCCGTCCTTGTCGATAGTCAACTGCTCGTTGTAGGTTCCACGTTAAACAACGATAGTATCTCCGGAAGAAGCTTTCTCGATCGCGGCCTGAATGGACTGACCAGGCCAGATCTGTATTTTGGCACCGGTTACGGAGCTAATAAGCCCTCATGCAACCAGAATGAGTGCAAGATAGGGATCCTGAGGAACTTATCTCATTTCTCATTCTCCTAATATTCAATATTCACTAACATTATGAGCGACTAGACCCTTCGTATAAAAAGACAAGACTCATAATTTGATTTTGGTAATACAGAACATGCTTTGAAAATGTATTACTCCGCGCCGCCCTTTATTGTCGTGGGCACCACCTGACATGAATTGCTTCCGGTTGCTCTATATGCAATGTAAGAAGAGATCGACTGTTTTGCAATACCCATAGGGCCTCCACCTGAGCATCTTTAAGACCCACTCCTGGCCTTGGGACAATCTGCACCGAAGCCTGGCACAGCAAAGTGACAAGAACTGCAAATATCTCAAGTTGAGAGAATTTTCTTCCTGGGCATGCACGCGGACCTTCGGCCCATGCGAATAGATGGTCGACTTTATCACTGTCAATATTCTCATTACTCAACCATCGGTCTGGCCTCCACGAGAGAGCATCTGAGCCCCAGTAGCCTGGATGTGTGTGTAATGCTGGGGTATGGATATTGACCAGAGCATTTGCCGGGATTGAAATCGCTGATCTGTCACAGCTTGTGATGATGTGGTCCTGATCTGGGGATGCTCTTCGGAGAAGATTCACGACGGGACCATAGAGTCGGAGTGTTTCATACTGGAAGTTCAGTTAGTCCGTTTCTTGGGCTGAGGATGACTGGAAATATGTTACCATGATTGCCTTTACCCGAGTCAACCGATTGATTATATCTTTGTATGAAATTCCTTTATCCAACGGTACGCCAGAGAATATTTCGTCAATCTCTTGGATGGCCCAGGTCTGCCACTCCGGGAAAATGGCCAGAAGGTAGATCATATAGACCAACGTATTGGCGGTGGTCTCATGGCCAGCGAACATGAAAAGAAACAGATTCCCCTCTATCTCCTCGTCAGATAGAATTTGCGCATCGTATGAGCTTAGCATAGAGGAAAGAAGATCTGTCTCTGATGACGGGTAGCGTCTTCGATAATTCACCAAGCTTTTTATGAATGACTTCATTGCTTGGTGGCTTGCATAAAAGGAGGCAAGTGACTTTTTGCCGCCTTTTTGGATATCAGGAATCCTCGTGATCATATTGAAAAACGTTTCCAGATGCACTTTTGCTGCATTGGTAATTGGACTGCCCGTGTCTGTGCTGTCATTGTCGTTGTCCATCCCAAGACACGCCTTGAGAAGAACTGCAAAGCTTAGTCGTATCATGTTAGGATGGGTGCTAGAGATAAAGTCTTGTGACATGAAGTATCTCAATACTTCGGATGCTTCAGAGCACGATGTCTTCCACACTGCTTCATGTACCGTCTCCGAGAATGCTCCGGCGGTACATCGGCTATGACGGCTCCAGTCGGTACCATCGACCTATTCAAATATACTGATTAGTAGACACTCAAGAGAAAAATAAATGATTGAGTCCTGGGCAGCAAGGCAACTGATAGGATATCATACTGTAGCCAAGCTTTTCCCAAATATTTGAAGTTTTCCTGGCAAAATTGTTAGCACCATGAGATAGCCGACAAGGTTCAATGTTCGGCCTACTTGTCAAATCAAGGGGCTTAGGAAAGTCTTTCTTCCGCGTAAGAATCTGTTTGGCGGCTATTGAATCGGCAATAAATAGTTCACAGCTCGCTGGAGTGACGATTGCAAACACATCACCATAGTCTTCGAAGATGGCATGTTTTTCCAGGAATGGCCAATTCGGCCGTAGAATTCGAAGAAAGGGGAAGATCTTCTGCCAAGAAAAAAGTACTTTAGCTTTGAATAGAGTCTGAAAGCGCATCCACATTCGTCCACGGCGTGGTATAGGACAGACGATCACCGGGACTTTTAGTCTTTGAGCGATGGACCAGTTGCGATAAAGAGGAAGTCCCAGGATGCCGAACCCCCAGGCAGCAACGATTAGTACCAGTAAAAATATGCACATTGCTGCGAGTGAGGGGAAATTGAGAAAATGTGAAAATTACTTTGACTGCCAGCGGCAACGATAAATAAAGAGGGGACTGTAGAGACAGGGCTACTGTCAATATTGTACTAGGTCCATCAAGTTCCGCGCCAACTGACCCACCTTATTAGCCAGCCGGATTTCCAATTCTCAAACTCTAAAGGCTTGAAAGTGGGGCTCGGTTTCGTATTCGTGATTTTATCTGCATCTGGATCTGCCTGTTGCAGCAGGCCCCCAACATCATCCATCCTACTTATGGCTCGGTCCCCGTCGGCAGCCTCGAATATTGCCCCCTAGGCTGGATCTTCGTTTATTTCACACGAGTACGAACACTAGGTGCACAGCCCTACTCTATCTCCGAAAGGTCTACCGCGAGATATGGCCACGCGCCGTTCCCATCAAAAATCCCGTCATGGATGCAGCAATTGCAAGCGAAGAAGAGTAAAAGTATGCAATCATGTGCCTTGAATGGACAGAAACTAATACAATCGCATTGTGCATGCTAATGATTCTATCAGTGCGACGAGAAGCGGCCATATTGCCAAAACTGCACTCAGCGTAACGACACATGCGCCTATATCGCGCCAGTGCCTTTCGTTTTCGCGGGTAAACCGGAGAGGTCGGCGAGATCATCACCAAAGACTCCGAGTAGTGCAAGATCTTCAACCGAGGCAAGCAGCTCCGTCAACAGCTATACTTCCACCTTGGAGGTGGCAGCTGGGGCACCTCCACTGAATTTAGAGCACATGGAATTGGAGCTTCAATGGATCTTGCATACACACAAGATTTTTGCAAGGAATGAAGAAACAAGAAGAGTGTGGGAAATACCTGTGCTTCAAGAGGCACTTCATACGCCGTTTCTAATGCACGGAATCCTGGCCATATCCGCCTTGCACCTTGCTCATCTTCGCCAGAATGAGGGCCAAGCAGACTGGCTCAATATTGCGATCGCGCATAAGAGCACAGCGCTGGCTATCTTTTCAGAACAACTTCATAACATCACCGGGTCTAATGCAAGAGCAATGATGAGTTTTGCCGGAATTGCAGTCGTTTTCAGCTTTGCGAGTGCGCTTTATTGCTCCGACTCTGATGACGGACCTTGCCTGAATGCCTTGATCGATCTCTTGATGCTGGCTCGCGGAGTTCAGACAGTTGGTAGCCAAGCTATGGAGTTCCTCCGACACAGCAACTTTGCGCCTCTATTCAATATTACTGACCCCGGGGCGACCATCCCCGATGATGTCCTTTTGGCTCTCAATCATCTTGATGATCTCAATGCTCAGTATGGCCAGCAATCGGGGAATCATGATCCAAAGTCCTACGAGCGTGCGATCCAGACAATGAGAGAACTGGCTCCTTTCACCTTTGCAGAGCCAACTTCATTGACAGTCGTGGGCGGGTGGGCTATTCGAGCTCCTCCAGAGTTTTTGGAAGGCCTCAAATCCCGTGAACCATTTGCTTTGGTGATACTTGCGCATTTCTGTGTCTTTCTGCATATAACTCGAGAGAACTGGTGTATTGGACCGTGGGGCCGCCTCATTCTAGGCGAAATAGTGCAGATATTGGATTCCGACTGGCAACGTCATATAAAATGGGCAGTAGTACAAGTTTTGAGATAATGACTTATGTGACCAACGACGAGCTTCTAATTTAATTGATTATGTATTCAGCGAGAAATTCAGATGCACAGTTATTTAACAGTAAGAGACCATAAAATCATCATGTAACCTCCCCCACATACCAACTTCTCATGCAATTCCCTTCTCTCAAACTTCTCCCGACCGACCCATCTCGAGCGCAGAGGCTGGAACAAAATCGCGTGTCCAAATAACCTTCTCAGAGTACTTCTGGCCGCGACCAATCAAGCAGTTGATCTCGCTGGGGTGCTCATACTGAAGAACAAGCACTGTAATGAACATAAGAAGGGCGTCGAAGACGTAGATGAAAGCCTCGTGCTTCATCAGATATCCATCATAACCTTGTAGGTATTCCACCACACGAATAACGGATCGAATAAGAATGAGAATGCTGGCTGTGTAGAGCGCGATCATATGGCGGTTCCAGAGACCCTTCAACTCGATCGAGCGGGTAGTTGGGGCCTTGGCGATGCGAGATTGGAAGACAATGGCACTGATAGTGAAAAGACCGAAGAAGATGATTTGCACGAAAAGACCACCGATAATAATGTGTTCGCCAGTAGATGGATCCGATCCTTGGACCATGAGCCCAGCACCTTGAATTCAGTTAGTTTGGATGGTTCCGTAAATACGTCTGGTTGCTGCAATAAAATGACATACCTGAAGCCTGCATCAGGAAAGACAGCACATCGCCGGCGACGAATGTCTTGGTGAGCCACCCTACCCGGATGATGGAGAGCTTCTCCGCTTCAAGCATATAGATAATGCGTCCGAGGGTCATGTAGATACTCGCAGCAAGGAAAGCCGGCGCAATCAAGATCAATGCGCTTTGCATGATATAAGGGCCCTTTGTAAAGTCCGGTGCCTCAAAGGATGCAAGCAGACGTCCAATATAACCAATAGTTTCCACTAGCAAGAGAAGTCTCGATCAGCATTGTCTCCTGAAGTGAAGCAATATGTTCCGGACTTACAGATTGCGCCGATCAAGAAGGGAATCATGAACCATGTCCTTGTTCGCACGAGCTGATAGAAATGCAAAAGACTGCTCAGCCCGAATAGAACGGTGAAGATGACTGCCGCCACAGTAGACGGGGTATAGTAATAGAAAACAAACTCCATTGCTGCCATGTTTCTTTTTCTTGTGTGATCTGCAGAAAAAACGAGCCAGTCCTGGATGTGCTTGTGAGATTGAAGATTGACAACTAAACCGATCGATCAGGAGTCTTTATATTTCACAATCAAGCGAAAGGCCACTGAGAAACTCAAAAAATTCTACCAGCCTCCATATTCTAATCCATGGGCATCTAAATTAGGGGTGCGTATATCCCTGTCCCTTAAGCTTATTTTTGCCTCGTAATCGTTCCGCACTCCGTTGCAGGAAGGCTGAAGTGGGGCGTCGGGTGTTCGCCACTATTTTTGTGACGGTTTGTTCGTGTTCGTGACTTTGTCCAATCTTGGTGGGATGAATGGGTTTCTCCACCAACACTATCTGGAAATTTATCCGCGACTAGGATCCATTGAATTCGGTAGGACCTAGTTCCAGAGGGCCAAGTTTTATGACCTGCTAATGGACCCTATAGAAGCCACCATACCCACCTGACATCCAATCAAATATCTCGACAAGTAAGGCCTGGGAGTGAACCCAGACAGTAGTCTAATCGATAGTTTCAGATTCTCAATATTATTCGTATCTCACTCCTCTTCCAGATGTTGGGAGAAGCTTGTTACCTAGCATGGATATGAAAGCTGCGTTGTTTAATGGTAGCCTTGCTATTTAAACACAGTGATCCTAAACCTTCATTGAAAATCGCTTTCGCCACAACATTCATTCTTCGCCTTTGTATCTGTTTTCCATTCTAATTTTCTCTCCTTCAAAGTTATGGCTTACAAGCTTTACAATTACAACCCTTCCGGCGGTGCGGCCATTCCGGTTGCTGCCCTTTTCGGGCTCGCAACAGTGATCCATATTGTGCAGATGGTTCGTGCCCGAGGTTGGTTCATGATTCCATTTACAATTGGTGGTGTCTGTAAGTTGTCCTACGAGGCTTGCTAGTGTGCATTTGATTAATCTGTTGAATTCTTCATTTCAGTCGAGGCAATCGGCTATTTGTGCAGGTACATCAATTCAACTGAAACCCCAGACTGGCAAACCACGCCCTATATTGGACAGAGCCTTCTTATTCTTCTCGCACCTGCCCTCTTTGCCGCATCTATTTACATGATGCTCGGACGGCTGATTGTGGCTCTGAATGCGAGTTCCAACTCGATCATCCGGCCGTCATGGTTGACGAAAATCTTCGTGATCGGAGACGTGCTTTCCTTTCTCATGCAATGTGGAGGTATGAATCGGTTTCGCTATTTGAATGGAATCCATTGACCAGTCACTGATAATATTCCTAACAGGAGGAGGATACCTCGCCAGCGCGAAGACTCAGGACAGTGTGGACATGGGCGAGCATATGATTCTCGGGGGTCTCTTCGTCCAAATATTCTTCTTTGGATTCTTTATCATTGTTTCGGTCATTTTCCATCGCCGAATGCTTTCATCTCCCATGAACTACGTGGGAGGAAGCCAGATCCCCTGGGCGCGGTGTATGAAGGTCTTGTATACTGTCAGTTGTTTGATCATGATCCGCTCAATCTATCGAGTGATTGAATACGCGCAGGGAAGCGGCGGCTCTCTGCAAAGCAAAGAAGCATTTGTCTATGTCTTTGATGCCGCTTTAATGCTTGCTTGCTGCATTATTTTCGTTATTTTACATCCTAGTAAAATGCTGGGTGAACAGGGATATCAAAAGCCTGAAGATCTTGAGATGCTGGCCACTCATTATGGGAGGTAGTCATCCAAATTTGGGCTCGGAAGTTATTAAATAGAATGCTCGTTTTGCCTCTTGGTACATGCACCAGATTATTAGAACTGTAACAATCGAACGAAAGAGGCCGATTTTCTGGCCAAGTTCAATATGTATCTAGTGTCAATAATAGCTAATAAACCCGCATGTTTGAGATTTCTGTAGAGTGGCCTTGCCACGTTGGGATAATGATACGAATACGAGTTTCGTGTCCTACAATAATAGCAGTGGGGACCTGACGAGTCTGAGCGTGCTGCAAATACTGCAGCAACCACTCTTACTACTGGTGCCTATGAGATACGGTGCTATAATAGGAAAAAAAAAATACGGAGCTTGCAGATTTATTCTTCTTCAACGGGCGCAAACCAGGCAGCTAGATATAGCTATTTAGATGCTTAAATACCCTTCTATAATTCTATATCATGGTATCTCATTCATTTGATCAAAAATTCGCTGCATTACTCACAAACGCAACTCAAAATGAAGTTCCCCATCCAGCCGACACCAAGAAGCAAGCTACGACTGGACATAGGAATATGCTCTCTCCTCGCTCTGATATTCATCCTCATCATCGCCCGGGTAGCCAACAAAGGCACGCCCTCAACAAGAACCAATACATGGGGAATTGCAGTAGTAAGCCGCATTCCACATCACATTTTGCGAGGATTTAGCTAACCCCCTTTTCTCCAAAAGTGTCTGAAATCTGCAGCCTCACTAGCATATCAAATGGTCACAGGGCACGTGGATCGCTTCAAAAGATGGGGAAGCACCAAAGTCAACAAGATTCTCACCATTATCGATACGGTATTTTGGTTTGCCTTATTTATCATCTCTATTTTGGGAACTTCGGCGTCACATAGTACGAGCAGTCGGGCCTTGGGCGTTATTATTATCATACTGGCATTGATTTTATGGTAAGCGAATCTCTTCTCCGCCAGTCCGAAGATTCGAAGCTAATCGATTACTCCTCAGTGCCTTGGATTGCATTCAGAGCTATATTTGCATTCGTATTCGAAATTACTACAAGCAATATGGGTTTCTTCCAGAAGAGGGGGCGATGAAGAACTCAGGCGCCGTCTAGATCTATTTTGTGTGGTTGTCGGATTCAATCACTTTACATACGCTAGACGCTGTTCGCTTCTTCTTGTGATGGGGTATGTATGATGGGTATGTGGGTTTCTACCTGGCCTGTTAGGCACTACATGTTTATTGTTCTCATGATTTTCTCTCTCTTTACTTTCTCATGCCTGGATACTTTATTGGATTGCTACTTATTGTTTCATAACTCAGCTGAATTTGATTTGACTGAAATTCGAACCTTCTCAACCGTGTCTTAGGGAACGAATATAAATTTCATATACACAAAGGCAGTTGGCTCTAAACCCTCTACATCTCCCCAACTTTCCCTTGTCTTCTCAGGAGATATCATCAACAAGCGGGCTCAGCCCCTGCGCAGTCCCAATTTTATCCTCGAAAACAAACCGTAACTGCTCAACAGCATCCCGGTCCTCCATAAACTGATGGAAAGTCACATAGTCCGTATTATCCGCATCCCAAATAGTACTATTCCCAACATCCTTCCTCACAGACGGCTCCCCCCTGCTAACCTGGAACTCTTCCGAGATCAAAAATGCCTGGAGGAGCTTCGCAGTCTCGGGAAGCTTGGTGTCCTTGAAGATAGCACTCGTCTGAGTCCAGCTCATATATCTGTCGGAGACGGGTGACACACTGATCCAGCCCTCGGCGGGAGGGTAGGTAGTGAAGGAGATCGTCCTGCTTGAATTGCGCAGCATTATCTCTGCGGGCGTGGCGGTTCCGCGGACCCATTGGACGTCTTGTTCGAGGAGTTGGTCTAGCCATTGCCAGCCGTATTGCTGGATGATGAGTTGAAAGAGGTATAGGACGGCGTCATCATCGTTGGGATAGGTCAGTACGATTTTTCCTTTCCATTTTGGGTCAAGGATGTCTCCGTAGGACTTGGGGATGTCTGCTGTGGGAATGGCGGAGGAATTGAAGACGAATGGTCCGAAGCTAGCTATTTTCCCGAAATAGAAGTCAGTTTCAGGTCTTGCAGGAATAAGAAAGGTGATGATAAGTAAGGATGTACCTGCAAACACAGGGAGATAGGCGCCATTTCCATTGGTCAAGCTAGGCCAGACTTTGTCAAACGAGGGTGGCTTGTAATGCAGCAACATGCCCTTCTCTTCCCAGGCATCATAATCATGCAACGTCTGAAGGATAGCCATATCGGCATACAACTCGTTTTGCAAGAAGGCTTGATTGATTTTGCCGTCGAGATACTTGGAAAGATCAACGGTGTGGTTCACCTTGACGTTGGGAAACTTGGCAGAGAATGCCTCGAATAAGGCATCGGCCTGGTCTCGTTCTGCAAATTTGGAGATCAGCATCAATACCATCCGTCCAGGGATCGAAGTAGGTACCATCTCCCCCATGACCTACCCGAAGAACGCCGCTCTCCTTCTGCGCAGCCGCGTAAATATCGGACAAGCTCCGGGAATCAATGGGGATAGGAGAGAGTGCGGCGGCCAGAACGCTGGGCATGAATGCCAGGGCTGTGAGGACCCTCATGGCCATGGTTTGCGAATTGGATGATGTATTGAGTTGAAGGTTTGTAGAATTGCTGCTTGGGTTAACATAGGATTTAAGTTATGACCTGCTTACATTTATACTCCTTGTCCGGATAGGCAACCATACTGGTAAGGAAGCCAAGACTGCCCTCGCTATGCGTTACAAACATCCAGGGAATGAGTGCGGTACTTTTCCGTCTCTTGATATGCGCTGACACATCTGTGGAGTTTAGACCGAAGCTGACAAACTAGAAATGTTTCTAATCTAAAGTTGTGGTGGATCATGATCCCCGTTCCAGGATAGCCTTTTAGGGTTGGGATCTTGGCGCAGATCGCAATACGCCCAGATTATTGTGGCGCCTAACGGGATTTTCTTCACGGCAGGATAGAGGAGATAAGAAATGTTCTAGTCCATATTTCTAGTCTATATTCCCCATCAAGCTATCGGGCCCAGGATTCTCTACTCGAAGGTGTGAGTTGTAGCTCAGAACCTCTCGTCTAACCGGCCGTCCAGGCATAAGGTTGCCATGAAACAAGCAGGATCGTCATGACTAAAGCCAAGCACTGAGATGAATGGGCAAGAAAAGGGACCCACGTTCAAGAAACGAAATTGGTATATTAAACACTTAAACATTTTAGTTCCAGCAATAAACGGAGACCCTGAAGATTCCGGGAGCCCAGTCGAGGCTGTACTGAGACACGCCATGCCGAAAGTGTCCGGTTGGGCAGATAGGAGCTCAGCCCCGGAGATTGGAATCCTTCAACTGACTAGTTGAACTCTCAAATTGAGCCTTTGAAAGGTAAATTCCATCTCTGCCTGCTTGGCTGAAAAATTGGTCCGTGTAGAAAACAGCTAAGTACCGAGTACCTATTGCGTGATCAAGCGAGCTTAATACGCGGCACTAAATATGCAAGAGAGTCGACACAGATTACTCAATTAAACAACGTTAGATTATGAATAATGAGATCGCTCGATATTAACATCTGAGAGAGAAAACCAAACCATCTAAGAACCCAGTCAATATGCCAGACCCGAAATGTATGACACAGTCTAAAGTTGTAACAGAAACGCAATGAGAAAGAAAAGAAATCCTAGAAAACGCCACGGCCAGATGATAAAAAATGCAGAAGATGTCCCCAAGCAAAATATTAGGACCAGGCCCAACTCCAAAGGTCTCAATACTCCAGAAAAAGAATCCCGAGCCAAAGTCCCAATGATAAGTCTAGAGCGGAGAGGAGAGGGTGATGACAATCCCGGGAAAGAAAGAAAAAGTACAACGAGAAACCATGTAGTCATCAGGTCATGAATCCCCGACAACCGCATGGGGCTGAGCTCAGTCGGATGTCTCGTATTGCATCATGGAATGCCATGCCATGCCATCAGACTGTCTTCTTCTCAAGCCGCTCCATGAGAGTAGCTCTCATCCGGACATTGACAACACCACCAACACCATAAGCAGGCACAATCTTGCCCATACGCGCAAAACTGCTGGAGATATAGTCTCTCCGGATACGCGCCACTCGCTCAGTCCAACGCAGACCACCTGGCGGCTGTCTGTTATACAAGTCCAAACCGAGCAGATGCATCGGAGTACTGAAGAATTGCATGAGAGCCGGACAAGCGAATTGCGCCGTAGCAGCCTTCATACCAGGCGTAGACGCGATAAAGTCCGGTATTGAAGGCGCGATCAGAGCGGGAACATTGAATGAGGCGAAAATAGTGACGCTATCGCGGAGACAGAAGAGTCCATATGAGACTTTGGGAATGGTAGGTGCGGCGACGGGTTGCGATAGCGTTGGGGGGCGGAGTGATGTGCGTGTAATTGAAGGTGTAGAGGATGCCTGTGATTGTGTCGAGGACTGTGTCGGGGGAGGTGAGGCACCGAAGATCTTTGCGAAGCGCGCGTCCTTGTATACGCAGATGGCCATATTGACGGCTGTTGTGGAGATAAACTTAGCCGGGCCGGGAGTCACGGTCGAGTACGACTGGTTGCGGAGGGTGGAGGTAACAGTGTCAATTGCATTTGCGGTGAGATATGTTGAGGTGTACAGGGTGTATATGAGGATGAAAGGCGTGCTGAAGAAAAAGCCGGTTGGTTTGGCGATCATGGACTTGAGGCAGTTTGTGATTGTTTGGCGGATAGGGAAGCCCTTGGAGGCTTTTTCAATGATGGCACTGGGAATTTCAAAAAAGACCTTGTTAGCACTTAGACTTCTTCGTGGTATCTGAGGCTATTTTTGCGCCGTCATAAAAAGAAATCTCACCGATCAATGATCGTAATCAGCGGACATGTCAGCGCGCCAGCAGAAGCTGCGCTGACAACGTCGACGCCGAGTCGCAGGCCCAAATCCTGAGTATTCCATGCCGGCGCTACCACATGAGCTGGAACTACCTTTGGGCTTGCTGTTGGCGGTGTTGGGCGCGCAACAGGGCGTTCTGAGACCGTGGCCATGGCAAAAGAAGCATCCTGCGCGACTGCATCGCGAGTCATACTCATACGGAGAATGCGGGATCGGAGAGTGACGGAGATACCGAGGCGTGGCGCATGAAATAAACAGATCAATGTACAAACGCAACAGAAACTCCCGAAAGAAAAGAAAAATCAAGCACTAAGCCGAATGAAAAAGGATCAATTACAAATGAGACTCGCGACGTAATCTTAAGGCCGGACAGATGAGATGCAGCGGACGAGAATGGCCCGGGCGTCTCTCCGATGCCGGCCCCGTGCCGGGCCCGATCACTTGGTTGGCTCGGATAAACACTCAAGGCGAACTACAGAAGTGTACGGTAGAACTCAAGTCTTCTGTATTTTGAGACTTAAGACTCTCAGACTTGCAACTATAATGAGGAGACTCAAAAAATGGTAAAGGATATGCTCGTGATATTTTATTAACCCCAGAAAACGCCTTATTCACAATGATATGATCCCAGAACCCAACCCAGATGAAAGAAAACTAAGAGGACTCGGCTTGAGCTGCGTGGATGCCATCCAATGTGACATTGACGGCACCTGCTTCCACAAGCTGCGAGAGATAATAATGTTAGTTCGTATTCTTTCTCATCCATCCAGGGAAACACTTACTGCTCGCTGCAAATCCTCGATCAAATCATCAACATCCTCAATGCCGACACACAGACGAATCAAATCCTCTGGCATAGCGCGTTCCGCCCGCGTCTTCGCGTCAATGCTAGCATGGCTCATACGGCAGGGCATACTGATCAGACTGTTGACACAGCCAAAGCTGACACTGATAGCCCAGATCTTGGCACTCTCGACAATGCGCTCGCTGACGTTGACATCGCCCGTCTCGAACGAAAGCACCGCTCCGGCGCCCCGCGCCATCGAGTTGTGCAGCTCGTACTGCGGGTGTGACCGCAGACCCGGGTAGCGCACCTTGAAGCCGTGTGACTCGAGGAACTCGGCAATCCGCTGTGCGTTGCTCTGCTGCTGGTCCATGCGAACCTTCAGGGTCTTCACACCGCGCATCAGCAGCCAGGAGTCGAATGGTGCCAAGCCACAGCCCGATGCGTTAATGGGGAAGTAGAGGCGCTCGCCGAGGGCGAGGTCGTTCACAGCGATCACACCGGCCATCAAATCGTGATGACCAGACAGGTACTTGGTGCCACTCTCGTAAACAATATCCGCGCCCAGGTCGAGAGGGTTCAACAAAAGAGGCGACATCATGGTGTTATCAACGGAAACCAGACAGTTAGGGTTGGCTTCGTGGGCAGCGGTAGCGATCTGACCGATATCGACGATCTTGATCAGCGGGTTAGTGGGGGTCTCGAGCAGGACCATGGCGGTCTTTGAGTTCAAAACCTCAAGAACCTTCTCGGGGCTGGTGGTGTCGACGTGGTGCACGATGATGCCGCCGTTAGTGGAGAGGTACTTGAGCAGTCGGTGAGAACCGCCGTAGAGATCGTCACCGGTCACGACCTCGTCGCCGGGACGGAGAAGACGGGTGATCACGTCCAATGCGGCCATACCAGATGATACGACGAGCGCACGCTGTGCGGACATGATCTTGGCCAAGTGTCGCTCGAGGTGAGTGCGAGTAGGGTTGCCGGAGCGAGTGTAGTCATACTCTCCACCGCCACTGCCGGAGGTCTGCTTAAAGGTAGCGCTCTAATGTCAAGATCAAAGATTAGTATTTGCATTGCCTCGCAATTG
The DNA here is from genome assembly GCA_022985105.1 of Penicillium ochrochloron. Lineage (NCBI taxonomy): Eukaryota > Fungi > Ascomycota > Eurotiomycetes > Eurotiales > Aspergillaceae > Penicillium > Penicillium ochrochloron. Next base: position 778,764 of record JAAVMA010000007.1, read on the forward strand.
AGATCGCCTCGCCCGTCCGATGATCAATGCTCTCCTACCTGATAAATTGGGACACTGCTGGCATTGTACTGATCACTGCCCTCAGTAAAGACCAACTCGGTGGCAATGTTGTACCGACGGCCACCGTGCGGGCTGGAGGGAGCAGGCGAAGGGGGCAGGTCATTGCCCTGCAGATCAACACGAGGGAAAGCCTTCTTCGTAGAGCTTGCTGACCCCGAGGCACCGCTGGGTGCTCCGGATCCTGAGGCCGACATCGCTAGAGAGCGGGGCAGAAACAGACACAAATAAGGTGAGCGGGAGATGCGGGCGTAGATGGATGTGAAAGAGGTCGGACAATGAGATGACAAAGTGAGAAATGCAGTCTCCCTGGGACAATGGATGAGAGAAGGGAAGTAAAGAAGGAATGAGGTGGGAAATGTTAGAAGTCCATTATTCTTTTCCCCCGGACAAAGTCCAATTGCTCAATTGCTATGACTCCGCTCGGGCGGTCCGCTGATTGGCGAATCGCAGGCCCCGGCGATTTCGTCATCTGCTAGTCCCGTGAGGAACGGTGTCACATGATCGGAATGGGAACTGTAGTTGGAGTTGGCTAAGCCATGCTCATTCTATTCAATCAGAATAGAAATAGAAATCTCCAAGTATTAGAGACGAGACTTGCAGAGCTTGGTATCACTACCATTTACTCTCACAAAATAATGGCCAACATCTCATAAGCAGAGCCGAACTCCGACAGGAACCTCAGTGTAGTGTTACGCATTCCTCCTATCCAAACGGGGTAATCTCCACACGCAAGAGACAACAAACAACAAGCAACAAGTAACAAGTAACAAAAGGACACTCAAATGGTGGATCTACGACGTGCTTTTTGTAGTTCGTCGCTTGTTTTCCTTGGCTGGGGACTCGCAAAACTCGCACTTCGTCTCTCAGATCGTGGTGCCTATTCACTTTGCTTGCAGCAAAAGGCTTTCGATACCTCGATGCTTTAGCTCTCGCGCCCAATCTAGCGCGGTCTGGGGGCGATTATCTTTCAGACCAATGTCGGCGTTGAAATCCAAAAGAATTTGAACCACCTCCCGGTGACCATGTCGGACTGCGATGATCAAAGAAGTCTCGCCAAAGTTGTCCTGCCCATCGATTGACGATGGCCGATACAGGAGGAGTAGCCGCACGATCTTGGTATGGCCCTTCCGACTTGCATGCATCAAAGGTGACATGTCGAAGATATCCACGAGCCCAACGTCAATATCGTCATGCTTGAGAAGCAAACGAATGACATCTTCATGGCCCTGTCTCGCCGCGAGTGAGACCGACGTGGGGTTTCTGGAGTCCCGCTCGTTGACCTTGATCCCCTTATTGGCAAGCAGCATCTTCACCATGCGCCTGGATCCTTTCTTGGATGCAACACAAAGAGCGGAGGGGTAGGACCAGGTTCTGGCGTTTGGATTGGTTGCCGGGAAGTTCAGCAGGGAACGGACGATGCTCTTGTGGCCTTTCCGGACGGCCTTGATCAGTGGCGTTATATCCCTGAAGTCAGATGGAACGTTTGGATCCAGGTCTTGTCTGGACAGCAAGATATCCACCACTTTCTTGTGCCCCCTTGCTACTGCTTCAAACAAAGCATATCCGGACCGGCCGTCATGGTCTTTCACCGCGATCTCGTCGTGGTCCACCAACAACTGAACGATCTCTTTATGGCCTTCAGCGGCAGCGCAAGCAAGCGCGTCTCGCCCGTGGTTATCTGATCGCAGGTCGATGGACGGGTGGTGAAGGAGGAGTCGCACAAGATCAGCATCGCTATGACGAGAGCACCAGTAGAGTGCCGTGAAGCCAGAGAGATCCCTTTGGTTAGGGTTCACCTGTTTACCCGGAGGAACAATCGGACCAGTTTCTTCATCTGGAGACGCGCAGCCACAACGAACGAGCTACCCACACACCCCACTGCTTGCTACACATCTGCCCCCCATTTGAAGAGAAGGCGTGCAATGTCTCCTTGGTTGCCTAAGGTGGCGGTGACCAGGGGTGAGCCTAGTAGCTCATCGCACTCGTTGATATCAGCGCCCCCTGCCACCAGTGAACGGATGAGCCGTTCGTCACCAAGGTAGGCACTCAAGGTCAACTTGCTGCGGATAAAATGTACTCGGAGTGGGTGTGTGGACGGAGTGTCTGCTAGTCGACTGCAGATCCAGGTGGTACCCTGACAGGATACCGCCAGTCGACATGCCCAAAACAGATAAGTCTGGATCGACTCTCCGCAACGAGCAGGAAGACTACCGGCACCTAAAGGGGTCACAGTGTGTTCCACCTCTGTGGTTCCTTCCGCCAGCACTTTCTCGTATAGCAACCAGACCGCTGTATCGGTCGACATTGTTGGGCCTACCATAATAAGATGGCTAAGGTCGATCCGTTTGTATGCGCGATAGGAGATGACCGCATCAAATCTCTCTGAAAGAGAAGATGAGATGTCAGTTTTCACACTGTCAACCTTCACAATCGGGGTGAAACTGATCTCAACGTATGAGGATGATGAGGGAACCAGTGAGATGCATGTGTTGGTATGCTGAAGTCTCCAAAGACCTTGCAGCTTACGACGACGACATCATACTTCAACTGACAACGACACCATACTTCACTAGACGATGACATCATATTTCACGAGATGGGAGAAAACTTACTGCACACCAGTCTTTTCTCAGGCTGGTCACGGCCTTCTTGGCTTTTATCCCAGCTAACGGGGATGAGCTCATCTACGATGAGGCACAGAACCTCTGTCGGCAACCTCTGGAAGAAGTCCATGACGTGAGCGGGGGAGGGAGAACGAAGGAGAACAAAGCAGAAGAGGCACAAATCTCGAACGTCAGATTTGAGAGAGTCGAACGGGGATGGGAGGATGTTGGGAGGACGATGAGGAGAAGAAGCAAGACCGGGAACGATGAAGAGGGTTCAAGAGGAGGGTGGAAGTTGCTCAGAGGGGTTCGCAAGAAGGAGAAGAGGTGCAAATCTCGAACGTCAGATTCGAGAGAGTCGAACGGGGATGGGAGGATGTTGGGAGGGATGAGGAGAAGAAGCAAGACCGGGAACGATGAAGAGGGTTCAAGAGGAGGGTGGAAGTTGCTCAGAGGGGTTCGCAAGAAGGAGAAGAGGTGCAAATCTCGAACGTCAGATTCGAGAGAGTCGAACGGGGATGGGAGGATGTTGGGAGGGATGAGGAGAAGAAGCAAGACCGGGAACGATGAAGAGGGTTCAAGAGGAGGGTGGAAGTTGCTCAGAGGGGTTCGCAAGAAGGAGAAGAGGTGCAAATCTCGAACGTCAGATTCGAGAGAGTCGAACGGGGATGGGAGGATGTTGGGAGGGATGAGGAGAAGAAGCAAGACCGGGAACAATGAAGAGGGCTCAAGAGGAGGGTGGAGGATGATCAGAGGGGTTCGCAAACAAGACCATCCGAAAACACGTCGCGAAGCCGATATGTTTGTGTCGAGACGCGTGTCTACTCATGACGCTATGCCAACTATACCAGATGTGCAGAAACAGGCAGAAAAAATGGTCTATATTAACAATATTAGGCGGTCATAGACGGAGATAAAGTACATGGAAACAATATCAATCACTCATTGCTGAGCCCTATTACTCTTGGTTCCGTTGCGACTGTTCGAACTCTTACTCGGGTTCGACTCTGTAGTCGATTCATGGCCACACTCGGCAGACTCGCTCACAGCCTGCACGACAGCAGAGCCAAGGGCATTGGCAGTATGGCCAAAATCAACTCCACTGACGAACTGCTCGCTGAGGAATTCGAGTCCAGCGACGAAAGTGCAAAGAGCACTGGCGATACAGAAGTGACTGATAGTCATGCCAATGTCTAGCCAGGAGCCTTCGTCGCGGACCATGTAGAAGAAGTTCAAGGTCATTACATCCGAGATAGACATGACTACCATGAACAATGCACTGGGTGCGACTTCAAGGCGTCGGTTAAGAATACCCAGGTTGGCGCTGATAATGGCGAAGGGGATAAGGATTTGCAGAATCAAGAGCGCGCCTTGGGCGAAGGGATCGAAGATGGGGATGAGACGGCGAACACTATCTAGAGAGAAAGTGGAGATGGAGGCGACATTTCCGGTGCTGAAGAATCCTGACTGGAGAAGGAAGAAGAAAAATAGTGCGACACGGGTATCAGAAAGGGTTAGGCCACGGTAGCTGTATGTTTGTCCATCGACGGTGGCGGTGCTAGTAGGAGCAGGCTTCGATGGATTTGTCGAGTCATTAGTAGCTGGCTCTTGCGACCGGGTTGTTTTCGAGCCTGCAGTGTGAACGTAGATGGCATGTTCGAGACGGACCCATGTTACGAGGGTCATGCAGAACACGAAGTAGAACAGCCCCTCCCACGAGATGGTGAGAATGATGAAGGTAGGCGAGAAGGTCAGGAAGATGACCATAAGACGGTGGAGGTAGTTGTTGTTGGGGTAGAAACGGTGGAAGAAAGGCAACGAGAGCGAGGCCACTAATGTTGGTTAGTTATACAAGGATATTAAAAGGGATGGAAAAATCTTACCCAGTACAAACCAGCCCACGACTTGGTTACCGATGGGCAAGCCCTCACGAGCTTGGAGGGAAGCCACACTCGAGCGAGTCACAATCAATGCAAGTAGAACCATGCCAACCTAGAAGAGCATTTATGTGAGCGCATGTCAATGGATATTGTGAAAGGGAGTCGTACCTGCAAACCCACAATGACTCGTGAGCCAACAGTAGTCAGTTTAGAGCCCTTTGCGACATTGCCGCCGTGCTCAAGGATTGCATCTTCGAACAGAAGATATAGAATGCCGGTCAAAAACATGATGAGGCCACCATACGTGCTGTAGCGAGGTTAGAGCTGGTAAGATCCATGGGCAACAAATAGAAATAACTCACATGGTGTCAAGGTTCTCGACTTTGAGGACTGGAAGAAGAGTAAAGGTACTCATCAAGGAGCAACCAAGAGCCCATGTTGCAGTGAGGAAAGCGTGGTTACGAATGAATCCAAAGCCATAAACCACAGGCCAGAGCGCACCCAAGGCAAACCCGACTGTGAAGATCTCACGGTGGAAGTAGGATTGGACCTGCAGAGAGAATGTCAGTCATGCTCGAGATACGAATTAGATTATACAAACATACCAGTGCCTCGAGCACGCCAAGGAATGCCAGCGCCTGCAGCCCAAAGGTCAGGTACCCGGAAAACGATTGTACATGGCCGAGAACAATCTGACGGCCAGCGATCAGCGCCTTACGGCGAGCAAAGACTTCCTCCCAGAAGTAGACGGGGAAGAAAGCGTAGAAGTAATAGCGCCACGAGGAGCCTTGGTACAGGAAAACGGAGAATAGGGCCACCAAGATCGATGAAAAGAATGAGATACTAGCGGTGGTTCGGTGAGAGTCGGTCGTTCCGTGCAAAACGTGCAAATCAATGACCGTGGTCAAAGCATAGGCAATCCAACCCAGATAGCCCAGAGAGACGATTGTCCGCAGGAACAACCAGTCATATGTTTGGAGGTAGCGCAGACCCTCGAGACCGAGAACCAGCAATTCAGATGACAGACCAATGGAGTCCTCATAGGCTCCGTTGGAAATGAGCGCCTCCAAGTTCGCAAAGCGTCCTTCAATGGAGGTTTCGCCATCACCAGAAAGAGGCTCGAAGGGTACATAGCGAAGCACTGCATTCCTCTTTTGCTCTTCCTTGACTCGATACATTTCAAGCACGGCCCGGGTGTTTGCAAGTGCAGCTTGCGCCTTCTCCTCGGGGCTGGCATCAATATAATCCAATGGCAGCTGGCCAACCGAGTTGACGGGATAGTCAACGCCAACCAGATATGCCATTAAAGCCGCGACATCGGCCTGTGCAACGTCATGTCGATGGATCTGGTCAAATCCCCAATCCGACGAGAACCCATCCTCGTGGCCAGGAGCGATTCCATTCATAGTAATTTGAGGCTTAGCAACGCCGGAACCCCAGACAACCAATGGAGTTCGCGTATTATCTGGATGACCGTCTCCGTGACTCCCCATGTCGTTCATGCCATGGTCCGCGGTGAAGACAAAAGCGGTCTGGTCATCGCCGTAAAAGTCCTCGACCAGCTTGGTGACCGACTGAATGCCCTTGTCCACAATCTTAATGTTATTGAGGTATTCCTTGGAGTAAGGCCTGAATGCGTGACCAGTGGTGTCGAGTCCCAACAGATGGAGGAAGAACACCAATTTGTCCTCGCGCAGTTTGCGGTCAAGCTCCGGATCACTCTTGGCGGACTCGAAAAGTTCGTGAACCTTCGAGAACACCCAAGTATCCAGATGAGTAGCATCCTGACTGAAATCCTCCGCTTCCTCCGCATACATCTCAGCGTCAACACGGCCAGGTTCCGCGCCCTCCTTGAACATTGGCAGAATATCCGGACTGCCCCAGCTCCATGTATGCCGGCTGCGATTGAAGACACTATCAAAGTCCACGGGATTCAATTTCCACCCCGTTGTTACCGCCGAGACATCCTCGTACAAGCCCGCAATGAGGGCAACATGGCCGGGCCGCGATTCGGTGGGGACACGAGTATGGGAGACACCAAAAGTTCCATGTGTAAGAACTTTTGAGCGAATGAACGGTGCCAATCGAATCAAATCATCGGAAGGCTCGGCGAGAGCATTGGGGGACGGATCGGGGAATGCCTGGAAGGCTTTGTCGGCGCGGAGGCCATCGGCGACAAAGAGGACGAGTCGTTGCGCGGGAGCATTGGTTCCCATTGGGCGCTCAACACCATATGAGCGCATACCACTCACAATTGGGCTCACGAAATAGATGTCGAAGATCGAGTATGTATAGATTAGGTGGAAAACCACCGCGAGGGCGAGGAACCCAACGCGGCCGAGACGCGCCATGGCTGTCTCTTCTTACAGCAGGTCCAGTTTAGATCGAGATGGCGAAAGAGTGTAATTGGACCCCTGCTGAAAAGGAGAAAGAAGGTAGTCAAGACGATAATTAAAAGGAGGTCGACATCACCAGCAGCAAGACAATGGACCATCGACAACACCACCTATGCTTGAAACGCATCGGGGAACTTGCGGACGGGGGGCGGTGAGGGCCAATCACGGGCTTCGAATCGGGCACGGCAGAACTGTAAATTGGACCCACTTGCCAGGTACAGCACACTCCTTTCCATGGATGTTTATCTGTTAGGTCGTGGTACTTTGTGAATGTGTGAATAGGATCAATTACAAGACTCAATATATTGGAGACTGATTGAGCAAGAAATCCTAGTTTACTTAGCGATACTTTCCAAAGTACTTCGGTGAGCTACCTCATCTAGAGTTGTTAAGTCGAGGTGGAGTAATCAGGGCGTGTATACTATAGAACAGATCTACTTGCTTTGGGGATACTAAAGTCAGTGATGTACCGGGCATCTTTGCTACGCAAGAAAGGCGGCATGTATTTATCCACAAAATACCGACATCTTCCAAGATAGATTGCCTATATATACCCCATATATTATCACCATTATTATGATGTGCTGGTCCGCCGTTTGGTAAGGGCGTCAATCACCCGTGTGTAAAACTTCGATGCCTGCTCTCGCTTGAAAGTAATATCAACAGTCAAAAAGTCGGGCAAGATATTGACAAGCTCCCGATCTCGGCTGGCATCCAACAGTGGGAGATACTGAAATTCAGCCTGCTCATACTCTGAGCTAGCCACCTTGGGAATGGCCAACTTGAAATGAAGCGCTGCAAAGCGGTTAGATATGAATGGTTTTGCGCTTATTCCAGGTAGTCTTGGGTACTCACTTCCATTAACACCGGTCTGGATGCAGTCGTAGAGATGATCCGTCTCGCGGTTCTTGACATCACGGATGATTAATCCAGTGAAATCAGTGTAGAGATCTTCCTTCAATTGCGCAAGCTGGGCGACCTGCGCCGCCTCGGCAGTAGCAGCTGCAGTTGCCCGGTTGGCTGCACCGCCCTTGATGGCACTTCCTGGGACCTTGGTAGCCTCGAAGCTAGCAGCCGTGTTGCGTGCAGCGGCAAGCTTCGTTTGCAGGGCCTTGATCTCGGATTGTGAAGAGGCCAGTTGAGAGCGCGCCTCGTCTGCTTGGGCCTTGAGCTTGGCCATTTCGGCATCCCGCTCTTTCAGTTGCTTCTGCAGATTGCGACTCTGTGAGCCCAAGATTCGCTGCGCTTCCAGCTCCGATCTTAGCGAAGCAACGAGTTCGTTGGATGCTGTACGGAAACCAGTCAGTTATTGTGATTTCCCTCTCGAGTACAGAATCGACGGCAAGTACACACCTGTAGTGATAGTCTCACATTGCTTACGTAGCTTCTCCATGTTCGTGTTGGCTTCTACGACGCCGATCTCGCGTAGGTTGCGATACCTGGACTCTAGCGCATCGTGTTTCTTGGTAATTTCACCAATCTTACGCCTCAAATCCGGATCCCCGCCTTGGTCATTAGCGGCGCTGGACTTGCGCTTACTAGGGGAGGAGTCGCGGATATTCTTCAATGTGGCCAGTCGCGCCCTAGCATTTTTCACGACGGATGAGGGCACGTAGGGAGCTGAATGCTGGTTGTCATCCAGCATGGACTCGTCTACAACTTCATCGGCCGGTCCGTCAGTCTGCTGCGTCTCGTTCACTTCGGATATCCTTTGTTGTGGCCCGGCGCGGGTTGGTGTGTACTCGAACTCTCCGTCTGTCTGCACTGGCCTGGCGGTGCTTGCACGAGCTCTGCCTCGTCCACGAGTTGCTGCTGTCGTGGCCCTGCTGGCTCTCGCGGGTTTTGTAGACTTCGCTTCCTTGGACGCTGAAGGATCCTCATTCTCCTGTTCATTCGATACTTCGTCCGTAACCGCTACTGGGTTAGACATGCGCGCATGCGGCTCGGGGATTTCCGAGGCGCCGCGCGCCCGCCCACGCCGAGCAGGCGCTTTGTTGGGTACCGGCGCTTCTTCTTCTTCTTCTTGTGGTGCCTGAGCGGCTGCTTGTGTCCTTGCCGGAGCGGAGGTTTTGGTGGTAGTCGCGGTCTCGGCGGATGTACGCGGTCGACCTCGACGCTTCTTGGCGGGAGGCTCATCCTGAGGCTCGTGGGAGGGGACGGTCTCGTTTTCAGTAAATTGAAGTACATCCTCATCGTCTGAGCCAACGAGGCCAGAGAGTTTTGAAGGAGCTTTCCGTTTCGGCATCGCGTAATTGGGGTTGGCGTTTAGTCCGATGTTAGCGGGATTGGAGACGCGCCGCGAATATCAACAACTCTCCGCCCGACGACGGACATGTGACATGTGACATTCCGAGCCACAGGGATCATCCGCGCCACAACTGCCCGAGCCAGATCTCGGGCCTCGCTTGAGACTGTTCCACGTTTTCGGAGTCGGCATTGCATTCCTCTTCTTTGTTTTACCATCTGTCGATCGAACATCCTAAAAGGTTCGGCAGTTCAAGGTCTCGCCCCTTCCCTACCCCTTATCCACCCTGTCGTCATGGCATCATCAGGCGGCCGCCGATGGCAGAGCTTCCTGCAAGAGCTGGTGATGGTTGCCGGCACGGTAAGTTTCAACGCTCTATATTGACTCAGGGCCGAATGTTTCTAACCTTCTGTAGTCGGCGTCGGCATACTTCCTCATTCGCTATCTCCTATCGCGCCTCGATTTCGACCCGGAGAGCCAGAAGAAGGAGGAGCAACGACAGAAGTCAGCAGCGATTCTGCGCCGACTTGATGGCGGGGATGAATCAGATGACGAAAAACGAGGGAGCACCAAGAAGGGCCGCCACCAACGAAAAGGCGAGCTAACGCTTAATCAATATGAACAAGCCGTTGCGATGGACGTGGTTGCGCCTGAAGATATTAATGTCTCTTTTGAAGACATCGGGGGTCTCGACCATATTATCGAAGAGTTGAAGGAATCCGTGATCTACCCATTGACTATGCCTCATCTTTACTCGTCAACTTCGTCTCTCCTCACCGCACCGTCCGGTGTTCTTCTATATGGCCCGCCTGGTTGTGGAAAGACTATGCTCGCGAAGGCACTGGCATCCGAGAGTGGCGCTTGTTTCATTAACTTGCATATCTCAACATTGACGGAGAAGTGGTACGGTGACTCGAATAAGCTAGTGAATGCGGTCTTCTCTCTCGCACGCAAGCTTCAGCCTGCGATTGTCTTTATTGATGAAATCGATGCAGTCTTGGGAACCCGGAGGAGCGGCGAACACGAGGCAAGCGGTATGGTGAAGGCGGAGTTTATGACACATTGGGATGGCCTCACCTCCGCCAATTCTACGGGTGAACCCCAGCGCATCGTTGTGCTTGGAGCTACCAACCGGATGCAGGATATCGACGAGGCTATTCTCCGGCGTATGCCTAAAAAGTTCCCTGTTACGCTTCCTCCTGCCCAACAGCGACTCCGAATTCTTAGCCTCATCCTTAAGGATACTAAGGTTGATCGGGATAACTTTGACCTCCACTATCTGGTCAAGTCTATGGCCGGCATGTCCGGTAGCGATATCAAGGAAGCCTGCCGAGATGCGGCTATGGCTCCCGTACGCGAGCTGATCCGACAGAAGAAGGCTGACGGTATGCAAATAACAGCCGTCGATCCTCAAGAAGTTCGTGGCCTTCGCACAGAAGACTTCTTTGCCCGTGCCGGTGGTGTGAGGGTTATGCCTCCTCAAACACCCACCACTCCAACTGGCAAGATCATTGAGAAAGAAGATGGTGATTGGACGACCGAGGATGAGGCCGCCTCGGAGACTGATGGTCGGCCCTCTGAGATGGCTGAGCCTCCAGAGTGACCGTGAATGATCTGTTTCTGTTTCTTTTGGTGGTTAATTTAAAGGCTCATTTGCTTCCCATTTTCGAAGGGTTACAAGGCCATTTCATTCTGTTCTACTTCGTGACTGTGGTTTTATACGGTTTCTGGCTGGGGCCAGGTTCGGTTCGTTCATAGAATCGTCGGGTTTCTTGTACAATTTGTTGGGATCTGAATTGCAATATAATACACATCATTGCTCTCTAGTTTGATCAGATGCCAGGGCTTATCTTGTGTGTCTAAGACGAAGACCTTCCTTGCAAGTACTAGTACAGACCCGCTCATATTAACCCACGGGGAACGTGACGTACTTCTACTTGGCCGGGCGGCGAAGTCACCTGCCGATCATCCAACAGCGCCTCCCGAAAACCCACCTACTCCCTACCGACGTCTATTTCTACATTCCCTCTCTCCTTGTACAGAAAAAACTCCTTCTTTTACCTCCCCTCGGGTTGTGATTGCTGGCTCCTGGGTCCCTCCCTGTCTTCCCCATATCCGTCGAGTTGGCGCCCTCCGCGGTCTTTCCTTAGTGGGTCGTTATCGTCACCTACGTACCACCTCCACGCTTCCCACTACTGTCTCCTATCGCATCCTTGAGCAATCACATTTACTCCGCGATCTTACCCCCCACTTTGTTCACCGGAAAGGCATTCTATTTTATATCGAGTCCGGGCGATTGTGGACGCAGTTTCATGATCTGCCTCATTGTCTCGTCTCAGCGCTGAGGCCACGAATGCGACACGGCCGGTGGATGACGAATGGGTCTCTCCTAGGAGACCACTGATGGCAATCAGTGCCTTGGCAACACCCACAACTCCGAAGGGAGTCTTTGAGTCTTGTCTTTGGAAGAATACTTCCACAAGACCATACTGACAGGAATGAGTTCCCAAAATAGCTTCGTCAATGCTTCCCTGAGCTCCAACACTGTCAGCGCGGGCACCACCTCCACCTCCGCGGTCCGATCGCGCCCTCGCCGACTCGTCTCCTTTATCGACGATGAAGACGAAGATTCCAGCACCAAGAATAGCAATTATTCCTACCAGGATTCCCAGCCCTTTACATCGGGTCTTTCTACAACCCTCTCCGCCGATGTTGGAACTACACGATCTCGTGGTGCTACCCCCTCGCCGCTGTCGTCCCGTGGAACCTCGCCGCTGCCCATGAAACACCCCTCCCGCGTCACGCAACCGAGCAATCGCAGTCGGAACGAGGCATCTTCCTTTGCTTGGAATGGGTCATCAAAGGCTTCTTCCTCTTCCCGAGGAGCCGCAGACTTTCTAGACTCGTCGTGGTCCTCTCTCCAGAGCCTGGCGTCGTCGGTGCTCGGCAGCGACACCGGGCCAAACACAACAAATAATGCGGCAAAGGGACATTCGCGGAGGAAACCATCGAAATCAGACGTATATATTCGAAGTATTCCACGGTCCACTCCGACAGCATGGGGTCCATCAGCGCCGAGTACCACAGAAATTGGAAGTGGAACCAAGGAGGAGCGTCAAGCATTGGTTCAGGCAAAGAAACGAGAAGCTCTCCTACTTGCGGACTCCGATCCCATAATGAGCGGCGCCTTCCGGCATAAGCGACGCGACTCGGGCGATTATTTTGACCAGCCACTTGATGCAGAGCAAGACGAGGATGCGCTCGCATACATTCACCCCGTTCAGGTAACAGACAGCATTACGGGCGTGACGATTAAATACGGATGCCAGCCAGCGATTTTCCGAAAAGCGAACGGCTTCTGGCCCAATGACAATATCCAAAGCAGGAAGACAGTGCTACTGCCGGTTGATGCATGCAGCGTCAAGGGTAGACCAGTACCACCTGCAGAAGTAGATCTTCTGACGACGGATTCTGAAGATGCAAGTGGTAGCTCTATCACACCGGCTGCCGCCTCCACGAATGGCTCGTTGTCGAGTCAGAAGGTTCCTGGAACTGCCGACACCGACAGCAATCAGATTTGGAAACACGAGTCTTGGGTTAATATTGACGGATTTCCGTCGGCGGTACAGATCGGCCGAGTCCCACGAAGGGCATTAGGCTTTTTCCCACGCACGCGGCGAAAATCCGTGTCCTATACCGATGCAGACCCTTTCAACGAAGACTCTTCTCGAGAGCCAACCCGGACTTCTTCCCCCGCCGGTTCGCCGCAGATTACACCGGCAGACGGCGTTCTCCCTCGGGCCAGACCTCGCGGAGGCCAGTCGAAGCCACTCCGTCCCCAGCATCGGCGCCAGCGCAGCAGTCTCCATCTGACTGGCACCGGCGTGGGTACTCTTGATCGAACTTCCACTGCACCTGGACCTGCCCTGGACGGTTTGAGCAAATTCTTCTCCCAGCACATGCCCAATCTAGTTCCTCCTCCAGTACCAGAGAACCTTCGAAGGTCCTCTTTTGGATCTGAATCCACGGCAACCTCCAATGCATCAACTGGTCTTGAAAACATTGGTGGAGCTGTCGAGGGTTGGCTCCGCAAAGTCGCAACCCGCACCAAGGCTGGAATCAGCGAGCTTCAACAAGGATCCCCCAACCAACAAGCAACCGGCCGTGGCCGTGGACTATGGGGAATTGGCGATCTGATTGAGCTGGACGATACCTCTGAAGGTCGGCGATCGCCCGGTGTCTTAGGAGGTCCTTCCCGGCGGGAAGCGCAGGGCACAAGCTCTACTTCCTCATCATTTAGAGTTGCAGGAGCCTCTGCGTCCGCGACGAGCAGGTCTCGCGCGACAGGGCTTGGGTCTGGGTCAAATGCATACGGGGAACGCGCGAAGGATGACTAGACTGATGTGTGTGATTGGCGGAGTCTGCAAAGGTACCGTACATAATAGAGCGTCTGTGCGATGTGCATTCTCTTTCATTTGTTTCCTTTCTTCCGATTTGTCGGTGTCCAGATATTCCTCTTTTTCTTTTCTCATGAGCGGATTGGTGTTCTCTCTTCTATTCCCATAACCTTCTTCCCTCGCCGAGCCTGATTATGGCAGGCCGATTCGACTGTGAATTGGCACTTGGGTCAATCAAACAGTAAAATAGAACTATACTGGAGTACATGTGATCCTCTTTTTCCTCGCGACAAAATTCTATCTAGTTTATTAGTGTACATCGCTCTGTCAAGTTACGGCAAGATATCCCGATCCCGCGAGAATTGGCCTTGATAGCTTCATCTAGCCGACGCCTTCATATATCACTGTCCGACATACCAACAATCTCGGAGCTAAGCTTCCACTTGGAGCACCCTACCCCGACCTCCAATTCACTCGTGCCTGCAGACTACAGTTACAGCAGCAACCCCCGCCATTTTCACCCCGGAATTCCCCCAGCTTTATTTTCCCACCTATGAGCGTGTCCATCCCCACAACTCTGCGTACGAAAACCCTAATGAAGTCTAAACGGAGCTTCGCAAAACTCTCTTCCTCGAAAGAATTTCCCCGGTTTAGCCTGGATTTGTTTGATTTGCCTGCTATCTAGCCTATTGTCTGAGTTCGTTGATCCTTCAATTGAGGGGTTGTGGGTGTGGTAATTGATCTACTATATCGTCCCTGCCTTGGCATACTTACTGATGGTATAATTACTCCGTTGTTATCCTGTTACCACCGGGTCATATATGTACTTGATACCTGACCTCGATCCCGCCGTAGCAAGGCAGTGTCTTGTTCCTCAATTGTTTTGTTCTCAAGCTCCTACCTAAAGGACTGAATATCAACAGGCAGTCAAAATGCTCCGTTTAGCTCTGTGGCTAACCTTGGTCACAGCAGTATCCTCAACTCCATTATCCCAGAGAGGAGCCGAAGTGTCATCACACCCACCAACAGCCACACTCTCCCCAGGCAATGGAAACCCCAAGACCGTATTCGTGGGCCGCACACTCCCCGAATTCGACCAAGATCTTTTCCTAGGCATCAAGTATGCCGACGAACCATATCGCTTTACGGCCGCAGAATTGAAGTCGCATTACGCTTCGAATGATAGTAACTCCGGTGTTTATAATCTCTCCGCTGCTGGGGTGTCGTCTCACGGAAACACTGTCTATTACAATGCTACCGAATATGGATATGATTGTCCTGGCTACGGGTCTGATACCACTAAATTGGTGAATATAGGGTTGATTCGGTTGAATGAGGATTGCATGAATCTTAATGTGATTAGGCCTCAGAATGCTGGAGTGGAGGAGTTGCCGGTTATGTTGTGGATTTTCGGGGGTGGGTGGTCGCAGGGTGCTACTGCGGATCCTAGGTACGTTGGTCCCTGCAACGTGTTCGATTCCCGAAGTTACAGACGGATATAGCCTTATGGTTGTGTAGATATAACATGAGCTATGTTGTTCAGCAAAGTGCGTTGAACGGCAAGCCTGTGCTGGGAGTCTCGATTAACTACCGCTTGTCGGCATTTGGTTTCTTGGATTCGGAGGAAGTGAGGGTATGTAACATATAACATTTGAACTATCCCGAACAATCTCTGACTCTGGAATAGGCAGAGGGAAATACCAATCTTGCCCTTCGGGACCAGCGTACTGCCATGCGCTGGGTGAAGAAGCATATCAAGGCCTTCGGCGGAGACCCAGATCGAGTCACGATCTGGGGAGAGTCGGCGTGAGTGATTACAGAAATAACTGGATATCCCTGTGGGCACTAACTAAGTTTTCAAATTATACAGGGGAGCGTATAGCGTTGGCGCGCACCTTGTCACCAACAACGGTGATAACGAGGGTCTCTTCAGAGCTGGTAGGAATATCCTTTCTCTCGACGAAAGTAGAGGTGACTGACTCTGGCTCCAGCAATTATGGAGTCTGGAAATGCAGTTGGACCACCTTATAACGGCACCGAATGGCACCAGCCAATGTACAATCGAATTGTCCAAAGAACAGGGTCAGTCTGTTCAAAAAAAAAGCTATCGCAAGCACATAAGCTCATGTCCAGCGTTCAGATGTACCAATGCAACAAACACTCTCCAGTGTCTTCGAGACCTACCATACCAAATTTTCTACAACAACGCCTACGAAGGACTAGAATGGTTCGCCACAGTCGATAACAATTTCATCTCGCAGTATCCACAAATCAGCTACCGCGAAGGCAAATTCGCCCAAGTTCCCATCCTCCTAGGAACAAACACAGACGAAGGAACCAGTTTCGGGACAACTGGCACAAATACAGATGAAGATTGCATTGCCCAGTTAATCTGTAAGTGCCTCACTCCCCTCCACTAGGACCTTTTTAACCAACGCTTCCTGCACAAACATAGCCTCCAAGCGCTGGGTCCTTACCCGCGACGAAGCCACCAAGCTCCTCTCATACTACCCCAACATCCCATCCCTCGGCTGTCCCTATGGCTGGGGAAATGTGACTTGGCCGGAAAAAGGTCTTCAATATAAGCGCTACGAATCCATGGCCGGCGATATCACCATGGTAGCGCCCCGTCGGATGCTGGCACAGGTCATGTCCCGTTTCGAGGATCATGTTTATTCGTATCGATGGGATGTTGCTGCGCTGAATACTTCGACGACGATTGGAGTGCAGCATTTTGCTGAGGTAGGAACTACCCCAATATCAAGGTTCCTTTAGGAATGAAATAGTGGAACAAGATTGGCGGATTACTGACTGGTTATGTTGCTGATGTATAGATTCCGTTCGTGTTCGCAAATCCAGTTCAGAATATTACAGCTCTGGGATCTGACCCTGCGCGTCTGGAGCTCGGACAAATGGCGGCTCGCATGTGGACGTCTTTTGTCGCTGATTTGAATCCTAATGGACATGGAGGTGAGCCTGTCTTGTACCCTAAGATACTTTGTCTAAAACCGCTGTACTGACACAAGCAAATAGTACCGAACATCCCCCAATGGCCTCGCTATTCGTCTAAAGCTACAAACTTTGTTTTCCGACTTTCTCGGAATGAGAGTTATGTGGAAGCTGATGCCTATCGGGCGTCGGGCATGGCGTTCCTCAATAGTATTGCGCGATAAGGCTAGCTAAGCAGGGTATGAGGTGGATTTGGGGGACATCCTATCATTTTGGCTGTTTAGAAGTTAAAAATGTCTTTGATAACAAAAACTGGTTCTGTAGTTCTAGTCAAGTTTCGTTCATTGGAGTATTCCCGGGTCAGGACAACTACCATACAATACCCTGTAAGACTAGGATATAAGTGGTTTGTCAATGGAAGTAACTGGAACCTGCCATTGATAGAGCCGAGTCAATGAAATGTAACTCACATCGAATATTCTATGCCTTCCTGAGTCACTCTAGTTTGTAATCAGTCTGACTCGCCCATTGGCTGGATGTGGGGATGTACTTAACAGGGCGTGCGGGCCCCAGTTTCTCCCCGCGGCTAAATCATCTCCTCTGCTACCCTGATATCACTATTTAACAACCCCTTGATAGCCACTGATAAGAAGAAAAATTCCATCCTATCTTACACATCTCCTTCACATTGTCAATCCTATAATACAAGCCAGCAATCACCTTGTTTAAGTGGACGCAATGCCTCCTCCCACCCCCACCTATCTCGCATACCAACACGATGCAAAACTCCTCCACCTCGAGACAACAATCCAGTCCCTGCAGCCATTCTCCGACCTCGAAGAAGCCAACCAAGCCCTCTTCAAATCCGCCAACAACGATGACTTCATCCTCGTGACAAAAGAGACCATCTTCCACCCACAAGGCGGCGGCCAACCCTCCGATGAAGGCTACATCTTCCCCGCAGGGACAGATACCAGCACGATCAACAACCCAGAAAATGCACTCCTCCAAGTCCTAGCCGCGCGAATAGACGCTACAAACAACGGCCAAGTCCTACACCTCGTCCGCCCTATGCCCAACACAACAACACCCCTTCAATCCCTAACCCCCAACACACCCATCCTCCAAACCATCGACGCCGAAAAACGCATCCTCTACTCCCGCCTCCACACAGCCGGCCACGTCCTCGGCTCCGCAGTCCGCCACCTCCTCGAATCCTCCATCCCGAACTTTGACGAACTAAAAGCCTCGCACTTCCCCGACAGCGCATCCTGCGAATTCCGCGGCAGCATTGGCGGCGAACACAAAGACGCCATTCAAGCCAAAGTAGACCAGTTTATATCGCGGGCGATGCCGGTGGAGATTGAGTTCTGGGGGGAGGAGGACTTTAAGCGTGAGGGTGTAGAACATCTTCTTCCTGATCCGGGGTTGTTAGGACCGGGGCAGGACAAGTTCCGGGTTGTGAGGATTGTGGGCGCGGAGGTTTATCCTTGTGGGGGGACGCATGTTGAGACCACTGATTTGTGTGGGGAGACGGTTGTGAAGAAGATTTCCAGGAGTAAGGGGAATAGTCGGGTTAGTTATGCTGTTGTATAGAATGGGGGTAGTAGATGTGTATAGATAGATGAGAAGACTATATACTATAGACCGCTTGTGTCATGGCGTTGAGGCCCGAGGGTGTCTACGAGGTTATAGGGTTAATTTTACGAGGAAGGGATGACTGGCAAAGCAAGCTACTCCATGGCTGATTCTCCCTTTGATGATGGGGGAATCATGGCCAGAGCGTGTCCACCGAATGTTTGATTTCTTGTGTTCTAATCCGCTTCGTTCCGTTGTATAGATCGTAATCTAGAACCGGCGAGGCGGGGGGTGATTTCCAGGCGTGGACCAAAAAAAAAGAAAAGAAAGCAAGTTGGGACTCAAGATTGAATAGTCAAGGAGTCTAAGCAGACTTGTTGTTGATCTTGACGAGCTCGACCTCGCTGGAAAGAGAGACAGTCAGAATGGCTCTGTTGGATAGGAGTGAAGGGATTGCGAGTAGTTGTCTATAACTTACAAGACCAGGCGGGAGTTGGGGGGAATCAGGCCAGGGAAGCCGCTGTAAGAAAAACATTGTCAGTATCACGATCGAAAGCTCTTGTGTCGTATTGTGCGTATATGGAAGCTAGGTCGCTGGAGAGTGTGAGGATTCCGCATTTTCATCACATACTTAGGTCCGTAGCCGTAGTCACTGTCGAGGAGAGTATATTAGCGCGTGGTCCTATGAAGATTCGATGGGAGCTAAATAAGTCCCAAAGGATTCAAAAATACTCACGAGCTGATGTCAAGAATAGCCTTCTCGCCGAGGCTCATCTGGGGGACACCCTCGTCCCAACCTGTCCAGCACAATTGGGTCAGCAATGGCCACATAAACAGACCTACGCAAGCTAGATCACATAGTGCGTCCACCATGAAGATCATCGCACGCGGCCAGAAGTCATCCACGCACCCCTGATAAGACGGCCAACGCCAATGGGGCTAGCCAGAGGGGAACCGCGGTCCCGAGAGCTGTCGAACCTTTTAATTTGCAGCGTGGTCAGTAGGTCGTTCAAGTTTCTAGCCAAAAGCCATATCCTAGCAGATCGAGACACTCACTTGGTGCCCATGTAGTGGTTAGCAGCAGCGCTGGCGTCGTACAGGCAGCCAGTGTAGTGCATGGCAACGTTGTCACCCTTCTTGGGGAAGTCAACGCCGTTGCCTTTGGTCAGGATAGTCTTGTCAACACCCATTATGAAAGAATTGCTATTGATTTGAAAGGGATGACTGTATAAATGAAAGCTGAAGGATATTCGGAGAGAATCGAGAGAGGAGAAAGAGAGAGAAAAGAGGAAGCTTTAAAAAAACGAGGGGCAACCAAACTCGGGGTTCCACTTTTTCTCCAAGTGGGGTGGTGGTGGTTTCGGAGGCGCCGCGACGTAATGGACTAGTCAAGATGGAGTGTTAACCCATAGGATTTGACTCCGGACCAGTTAGAACTCTCTATCTAATCGGATTTTTACGGTATGTATTACCCGAATCACTTGAGATTGGCAAGGGGCTTATTTTGTCGCTTCTCGTTGGATGACGCCTTCCGGGGGATGGCTCACGAAGCTCCGGAGGGGCGGGAGAACGAGGGGCAGACTACTGGGACCCTGGGGAGATGATGGTTCTTTGAATTGGCATCTTGGTAGAGGGGAAATAATATCCGAGAGTCCATGTTGGGCTGGCTGGATGTTGAGAGGCTTTTCCTACAGTAGTAGAACTATGTGAAACGTACTCTAGAAGGCGTTTCAGGGTTTCGTCCACAGTCATCGTCATCGTGTCAGCGTATAGTTGGTTCAATGGATTATTCCCCGGAACTTAGGACTCGCTATTTTAGACTGGTATGATTCGCCATGAAGGATGCAGTAAAGTGTAGGTGGTCTAGCTGTCCATTTGTCCAAATCTGCTCCACAACTGAGCTACTGTCCCTCCATAGAGTTGAACGTGGCAAACAACCCCGTGGTCAAGCCGCATTTACCCGAGCTCCCCTAGTGTGAAGCGGAGAGTGCTCATGGTAAGCCTGCAAGCATCAGACATGAAGTGGGATGGATACATACTATGGATTGTCCAAATTCATCACCTGCGACCCAGCCAGATTATGTGCTTCTCGAGCTTCAGTAATGAGCCCCTCTCTTCTACAGCCTCAGTAGGCTGTTCCTGGTAGACTAATCTGACCAGTAGATATCAGGCCTATCCAAATCTGATAAGCCGAGTAATGACCACGCCCAAACAATATAGTGGTAGCGTGTTCACCAACTGATAGAAGGCAACAAGAAGGGTATTGAAGAATAAATCAGCGA
Organism: Penicillium ochrochloron; assembly: GCA_022985105.1. Classification (NCBI taxonomy): domain Eukaryota; kingdom Fungi; phylum Ascomycota; class Eurotiomycetes; order Eurotiales; family Aspergillaceae; genus Penicillium; species Penicillium ochrochloron. Next base: position 799,154 of record JAAVMA010000007.1, read on the forward strand.
TATCTACAGACTTTATGCATATTCCATGTCGAGCAGTAACAAAAGTAGAATCGCGCATGGATGAACACAAGGCATGAAATTAGGAGGTAAATTGCACCCTATATCTGCCTCGCAGCATCATTCTGTCTCCGAAGGTGTTGTAGTAGGGGATCTCTTCGTTTCCTGGGGAAAAGAGGCCTATCCAGTGCCCCATGGATAGCAACAAACCTTGCAGTCTGCGCTTGCAATTGTCCCAATCTTCAAACTCCTCATCTAGGTCTTCATAGAAACTGAGGGTCCTCTCAAATTTGACATTGAGATCTCGCACTTCGTCAACCGGGATCCTCAAGCGCTTGTATCCTTCGCCCTCAATTTCTGTATTAATAGGCATGTGGTCAATAGGCTGATCTCCGAGAAGAGCTCGACGGAACCGATCCTCGCCGTGTATTTCACAAAGCTCAAAGTCACATTCATCGCAACCAGATCTCACAGCAGTCTATTCCCCGGGCTCGACGTTCTTGTGCAACGGATCGCCAGTAGTGAACTTCCTGAATGACAGTCTGGTAGATAATGAATACTGGCTCTGCAAGATTCATATCATTCGACCGAGCCGAACTAGCGTATCAGGAGCGCTTGTACATTGCCTTAGAAGATTAGAACTGCTACCTAGGGCATTTTCTTACGGATTTTCTGTTCAGGCTGTCGAAGACTTTATGACTGAGTGATCATGTCGATCGTATGTGTTGTGTTGCAATTGAACAGCGCGCTACCAGATCTTAATATAGTAGGCCCAATTCGATTTATAATAGCCAGTAGGTAAAGGTGAATCCAGATCTAAAGAGCCTTCTGGAACAATTATGAGCTAGACCACTTCGTAATCCCCTAAAGCCATCCAAGAATAGTTGGTGAGCAATTTCCCAAAGAATGCACGACGAGATAACGTCTATCTTTGGCATGCTTTGCCAGTCCAGGATCCTGCGCCCTTGTTCTCTCTTCTCAGCAGATCCCATTTATTTCATTCATTCCCGGGCTTCTTGGGCTCCTTGGGGTTCTTGTCATCATCATGACGGTGGTGGTCTCCATGGTGGCCGTGGTCGCCGTGATCGCCATGATCACCATGATCGTAGTGTTTGTGGTCGTCATCATCACGATCCTTCTGGCTGCTAGCCATAGGGTGATGATGGTCACCCTCGTTAGGGTGGTGATGTTCGTGCTGATGCTCAGACTTTTTGTTAACGGGATGCCGCTCGAGGCAGACTTGGGGTGGGCAACCTGGGCTATTATTTAGCTTTTGTTCAATCATATAATGTGTAATCTGATTTAGATACGAACTCTCCTGCATCTTGAGATGGATTGGTCTAGAAGTGGTGGTAAATCGAGTGGTGGGATGAAGCTGACTTGTCTTCATTGATGCCAACTCAGGGGAGTTAGCAGCGGATATTTATCATGTTTTAAGTGATCGTTGCTGTAAAAAGTGACGTCCACAATCATCATAGATAGCTCTGTCAATCCATATCGAAAAGAAGCTTTGGCGAGGGGCATATAGACTTTCGAGTCTAATAAACAAGCTTCTACGTTCCCTATCCTATCAAGGCTCTTTTCCTTGTTCTCTCTCTGGTCCTCTTGGTAGATAATTTTCTTTCTGGATATCTGGGATGATTTATTGAGCGGGACGAGCCGAACCTCCTGGAGGCTGGCAACGGGTCAAAGGTAGAGTAGTCAGGAGAACCGTGGTATATCAGAGACCTTCTTTTGTAGCACATTAATAATGGTTGATAGGTATCACTACTGACCACTACTTTATAGTCATTAAACACCCATCCCACAATATGGTAGGTATCCCTGAGTATGCATAGGTTTCGTGCCCTAAATTTCTACAAGTATCTTGTCAATACCAGACGGACTTAGTACATCATATCCTAAAATCCTTGCTATTGGCCCTCGTAACAGACTTTGCTATATGAAGAGCACCAAATCTGGAACAAGAGTGTCTAACCTACAATATGTAACCTAGCTGGCTTTGTGGCATCATTCAATTCAATGTGAAATTTGTCGGAGATACTGCAAGAAAACGGGAATTTTGCTCTGCAATTATTGCCATATGGCGAATAATTTTGTTTTTGTCTTATTCTCTTTATCTGATTCTAAGCCTTAAGTTCGGGATGCAATGACCAGGTTTTGGTCAAGAGATTCATCAAGTACACCAAGATTTTTACATTAACAGGTGCTCGGCCTCATAGAAAAAATCACACCTTCCAGAAAGCCATCTGTTTCACCTCCTCCATAGAAACGGCAGCAATTCTCGTGCGAGGAAACCGCTCATCCGGTGCAGGCGACAGGTCTCCCCCTTCCTCCCCAACCAAGGACAGATAATGCAACTTGTCCACGCCCAAGGCATCCAGGAACTCCAGCACACGGTGGAAGTTCAGACTCACCTGGTCAACGCCATGGCTATCATCAGACAGACAAAAGCGTCCACCCAGGGCCAACAGTTCCTATCCGAAATAATCAGTATCTCCAATGAAACTACCAGAGAATCTCATATACATACCTCACAAATCTCCCCCTTAGGATAAGGCTCACTCATCCCCTTCCTAAGCGCAGCCCCATTAACCTCGACCAACCCACCATACCCAACCACAAACTCCAAATTCCTCACAACCCTCTCCCAAACCCCGGGCCACGTCTTAAAGCTCCGCTCAGGATCATCACTCTTCAACCGAATCAAATCAAAATGCCCAACGACAGGCGGCTTCAACGCCTTCAGCATATCCAGCTGCGCGTCAAAGTAATCCTCAAATAGACGCTCGTCGGTGCCACCGGCGATATCGCGGGCACGGATGTACATCTCGTGGTCGTAGTCGATGGGGATGGTGTGCATGTGGTGCACGGAGCCGATGAAGAATTCAAAGGGGAAGCGGGAGAGGGAGCGGTTGATGAGGGTTTGTGACGAGGGACGGATCCAATCGCATTCGAAGCCGATTATGATGGAGATTTGGGAGGAGTATTTTTTGCGGAGCCGGAGAGCTTCGGTGAAGTAGGCTTCTTCGTTGGTGGAGTGCCAGGCTTCTGTTTGGCCATCTTCGATCTGGAAATTTTGTTAGCAAGTGAAGTGAATATAGAGGGATGGATGATTGGAAGACGATGGTGGTGGGAAAGAGTATTGTACCTCTTCTGGGTAAAAGTCCACCTCTTCGCGGGGCATGTGCTCTGTCAGACAGAAGACTTGCATCTTCTTGCTGATGGCGGTCTGGATGACTTCCTCGAGGGAGTCCTTAGCATGGCCAGGGCAGAATTGGCCCGAGTGGCTGTGGTGGGAGAATGGCATTGTGTATGTATTCTTTTCCTGAGTTGTGATTAGCCAAGTTCGTGTTCATGTGAGGTTGATGGTAGGTGGGGGATTGTCTGGCAGTAGGCTAGCAAGAGAGAGATGACTGAAGGAGACCAGGCATAAAGCTTGTACTATCTTCGGACTTACCTCTGATTCTAGATTCCAGGTGTGATGTGATGTACAGGAGTAATGAGAATCAAATATCAGAAGCTGGGGAGATGACAAGTTAAAGTTAGAGACAGAAGGCTGATAGCAGCGCCGATAAGGATTTTAGTCCCGCTTTTGTGGGGGGAAGTCGAGTCATATGTACATGGACATCGGACTCCATGAAGGCTCCGTACACGGGGTTGCATTGCTTAACAGGATTGGCTTATAGGCCGTACCCTCAATTATTGGCTCAATCTATAGATTAAGCGTGGTTTTTATCATTCGTATTTGTCTTGTGTTTGGCGAAGCGCTGTTCCTTCAGCCTCGGCAGACACGCCTAGGCAAAATGCAGCTTGTAATATACACGATTGCCAACCAGAGAACACTCCGGCATTAACCCACATTCATATCGTACAGTAATCGCCTTTCAAGAGTCCTTGGCTCTAATATAGCACTTCTTGCTTCGCAAGCCATAGAACGGGACCCGCCTGCTCCATGCCCCATCGATGACCAACGATGAAACCATCGTATGCAATAGACACCATCGCAGCGTCGAGGTACACAATTGCTCTTGATATACAGTAGAACATAAACTCCAGGAATCCATCAAGAAATATCCAACCACGTAATCCGCGCCCAGTGATAGCGGAAACCAGCACATTCCCTCCCACTCCATGAAACCGTCACCATCTCGAAGTAAATCAGACCTCACTCAATCGCAAAGCCCATCCCTTCTTCAATCCACTCACCCAGCCGCCAAAACAGTCGCAACCACATAATCCCCATCATGCGAAATCGACAATCGACCCAACCGATCCGGTCTCCCCTCCCCACCTCCCAAAAACACAATCTCCGGCCTCCGACTCGTCCCCTCCTGCGCCGCCAACACACCATTCCCCATATCTCCTGCCTTATCCATTATCCCACTTTCCTCCGGTACACGCACAACAACATCCTTCCAACCAAGCGAAGCAGCCCCGCCCGGCGCGGCTTTACGCGCGGCTTCTTTTGCGGCGAAGCGGCCGGCGAGCCAGCGCGTCATGTCTGGTGTGATGATGGGTTGCGCGGGTGTAGACGGAGGGAGAGAGGGGGAAGCATGATGTTTCCGGGTTGGAGGGAGGCTGAGGGTGTCTTTAAAGCGCGTTTGAAAGTCGAGTTGTTCTTGGTCGCTGAGGATACGGCGTGTGAAGCGGGTGAGGTAGCTTGTTCTTTGGAGGAGGCGGGTTATGCGGGGGAGGTGGACGATGTCGGTGCCGATGTTTAGGGCGAGGGGGAAGGGGATTGGTTTCATTTGTGGAGGTGGAGGTTGAGATTGGTATGCGGGAGAGAGAGAGGTATGTATGATATGGCTTGTGGGCAGTGTTGGTGTTGTGTGGTTAGTGAGATTGGAAGGGAAAGGTGAGCTGGTCGGAGGGGTGCGGGAGAAAGTTAGAGAGTGGTGAGCTTCAGTACGCGGTTGGCATGGTGAAACGAGAACTCGTATGGTAGAAGTGGGGGACTTGTCTATAGCTTTATTAGGTAACTTTGAACTCGAAATATAGTCTATTGAGTATCTATTGCGTAAACACGTATTCTACTACGAGGATGGGGTTATGTCCGGTCTACTATCAAAGCCGCGCTATGAGAACTATTCCGCCGAGCGGGGCCGGAAATGCTACGAAGTTCACTCAACCTCAACATAAGAACAAAAGCTCGGGAAATTCCGCAAATGCAGAAGAAAGCGAGCTTCATACGAGCTTCGCGAGTACGCAAGAGCTTGTCCGCAGTTCCTCCTACGCCTTGACCATTGAACATCACCGCAACCAAGAATCCGGACCAACGGAGAAACATCAGTAGAAGGAACATTTCTTCTATGCAGCGTACACGCCTCTTATGTACAGAACCACGAAATGACACATCACTCGCTATCCCCCAAGATCGGCCCGGCCAACTCCGCAAAGGAAGAGACTAAAATGTCGCAGGCCAGCCGACGAGTCGAAAACGGTCGGAAGGGAAGCGACACGACGAACGGATATGAGGTAATTGGAAATCATGCATCATACGAAGTCGTACTCATGGCCGGGCCGGGCCGTCGATATAAATCCGTGTTTGGAGAGGGGGAGTTTAGTGTTTCTCGGACTTCTTGTCACCTCCGTCGACTTCCTTCAGGAATTGTCTAAACAGGAACAGTTAGTACGGTTGATCTTTCATTGTCCATAATCATGCAATATCAAAAAATGAAATCGAGAGGTCGTCGGCATTGTCGGGGATATTCGGGTATATAGCAGCACATACTGAATGAAGTCACCCTCTTCCTTGGACGAGGCGTTGATGGGGGGACCAGCAGCGGTCTTGGGCTTGGAGCCACCACCCATGGCGAGGTAAGAACCGGCGAACATTGTGCCGAGGACGGCCATGGAAAGCTGGTAGGGTAGAAAGCGGGTTAGCTTGCGCGGTAACATTTCCAGCGTGCTGGAAGTAGTAAAAAGGGATACGGCAAGCGCCAGCGATTGTCGGCCGGGGGTGGACGGGTAGTAAGCACTTACGACGTGAGAGCCGACCTTCTTGCCGGCGACCTGGTAGTAGACGACCATATTGAGGGATTGGGGATGTGAGAATCGGGGAAAGGTCGAGTGCAGCGATGTGGAAGCGGAATCCTCAGGCTTGGAGCAGAGACGAGGTCGGGCTTTGAGACCGCTTTTCCTAATGCGGTTAGTGTGGATGGTGGATGAGTCAGCTGGGAAGGGAGTGTCAGGTCAGGTGATCTCCCGAGTGTGTCCGAAATCATGTGACTGGATCGGGAAGGATGTCACGAGTGGCCGAGGAGAAGAAGAAGATACAAGATACAACAATTCAAATGAAATGGAAATATTTGGTATTGAAAGTGATAGGCTATCTTGAGAATTCATTGCTTGAATATTCAAGCTTAACCATTACAATATTACAAACTTGTTGAGTTAACTACAAGCTTGCAGTAGAAACGGGAAGTAAACTATTCCACCCTCCCCTCTAGGCCGAGTATACCCCCGGCTATGTGCCTGGCCCTGGTCTGGCTGATGCGCTGCGCCTGCTTCGGCTGGCATGGACGGTTACTGCATCTGAGCCTTGGGCCGCGGATTCCTTCTCCTTTTCCTGTTTGCTCTCACCATTCCTTTCTCTCTGTTTTCCTTACGCATTTCAGCGTGTTGCTTGGTTTCACATCTTCACACCTCTGCAACATCTCTCCCACCCCTTTCAAGTCAACCCCACGCTCTCTTCGATTTCCTAGATCCTCGGCACTAGCTTCACACAATGTTCTGGGGTAGTCGCCAGCCAAAAGAACCGAATAGTCCTCCCCCGCCTGATCAGGATGCAGACAAGCCCGTGACGAGGGAGAAGCTCCCCGTAAAGCTGCAGCAGCTAGTGGACCGGGAAGACGACTTTTACCATGATATCTACCCTTCATAGTAAGTGTCCTGCAAAGCAATCCCTACACTGTGTTCCAAATCAAGTTCCACAGTCAAAAGTGATATGAGCGAAGAGACTAGAGCCAGCGAGAAGCCCGTGTCTTTCCCGTTGTGCTCCACTTTTCCTTGCACATCCCGACTGCCAATGACATAACTGGTCATTGCTTCAACACTGCACTGGACTCTTCAAAAGACAACGCTTCAGCTTCAGCTCTACCTCCTGCTCTTGCACAACCACCCAAAAACAGAGCATAGCTAACATGAGCTCCTCCGAACCTCCCAGCTCCGTCGACTCCACCGACACCCCATACCGCTACGCTGCCTACGCCCAGCGCGTCCGCACCATCCTCCTCTCCGCCCATCGCTACGTCGCCTACACCTCCGACATTGGCGAGTCCTTCCGCCCCGTCGCACACCCCTGGCTCGTCCGTTCCGCCTACGGTATCTCCTGGGCCTACCTAGTCGGCGACGTCGGCCACGAGGGTTACAAGGCGTACCTGCGGAATCGGCGCGCACTCGCCCCGCCCGGCGACGCGCACAAGGATGCCACGTCGGAGCAGATCCTAGTTGGCATGGCCACGGGGAATATCAACATGCCATTGACAAGTGAGGGGAGATCCAAGGAGAAGGATTCGTTGACGCCTTGGCCGACGACGGAGATTTCGCTTGCCGAGGATTATCGCATGGTTATGGCGAAGCGGGCTGTGTTTCAGAGTATTGCTAGTATGGGATTGCCTGCTTTTACGATTCATAGTGTGGTGAAGTATTCGGGTCGTGCGGTGAAGGGGGTGAAGAATACGCTTCTGCGGACGTGGTTCCCTATCGGGGTATGTATTGAGCTTTTCTTTTATTCTTCTTTACTATGGTTTGGAAGCCCTACATTGGAAAAGCGTATACTAATCGTTGTCTGGTCTCCAGCTCGGTCTCTCCGTCGTACCCTTCCTCCCATACCTCTTCGACCACCCTGTCGAAGAAGCCGTTGACTGGGCCTTTGGCACCGCCCTCCGCCTGTACGGCGGCGAAGATGCCGTCCGCCCTCTACCTCACCACGCTATGCTCTCCACGGCCGCCGCTGAAGAACCCGGAAGCGTGACGACTGCCGCACAGCTCTCGTGGGAGGAGTACAAGAACGAGCGGGAAAAGGCTCGGGAGCTCCGTCGGGAGCAGACCGGTACTAAGTCACTGTCGAGTTGGTTTGGAGGCTGGACCTCTGAATCTGAGAAGCCGAAGAAGGAGTAGAAGAGTGGAATTGAGCTGGTGTGATGCTCTTCTCTGAATACTACCCACCTAGCGCTCCTGATATCTGTTACTAATCCCCTCTCTCTCTCTCTCTCTCGTGGGTATACACATACATCTCTCCTGTCACTTTCTTTTCTTGTACATAGGACATACATATGAATAACTCTATTAACTTCAACTGAGATACATTTACCATTAAGGTTTACATTTAGCCTCAATATGCATTGCAGTGGTTCAATCTACGTCATTACACCCGCCACAAAGCTTCATAAAACTTAGGGTTCACACTTACTGTACCTGAGCACCTTTTCTAGATAATTCGAGTAAGCTCTATTGTCTCCTAAGTAGAGCCATATTACTCGCAGGTAATCGATGATTCGAAGCTCATCGCTAACCAAGTCACATCTTTACTCGCAGATCAGAGGTAAAAGGTCCATTGGTAGTCATCACCAGGGCATTCCAGGGTCCGATACTCCACTCGCTTTTCTTTCAAATGGACTAGAATAATAATTTTCAAATGAGGTCGAGTCTTTGCTGAGACTTAGGCTCGAGCGGTTTTCGGGGCTATTTCCCAAGAGAAGCATTGATGAGACGAATACCTCGATTCCAATATGAGATTATTGATATTTTTCAAGCGTGCGATCATATCCATATCTCAAACTGACCTATCTAAAAATCATAACAAGGCCCCTAAACTCCATCCAAGACTTCAAATGCCTAGCCTACCCAGGCTTCCAGAAGGGTATAATTCCATGACTCCTCAAAAGAACACAAAGCAAAGGAAAGAAACGCTCTTAAACGTCTTCCAACAAGTCCTTCTAACACTCAAGTCAGCATACACAGCAACTTACTTATCCATCACCGGGCGTTCAACATACCTTTTCATCATCCATCCAATCCCCAGATCCCCCATCCCCATCTTTCTCCTGTCCCTTCCGTTGTCGATGCATCTTAACACCCCAACAAACACCCAGCAACACAACAACGACGAAAACAATACTAAACCCACAACACATCATCGACTCGTTCTGTCCGATTCGAAGTAATGGGCTCTCTGTACTTGGACTGGACTGATGCCCCGGTGAATGTTTACTCGGGAACATAATCGATCCATAGCGCGAAACTTGTATGACCGAGCCATCGTCGTCGACATGTATATTCTCCGTTTGACTGTGCGAAGTCTGTGTTGTTGGTTTCGTATGCATTATCGTATGATCATTGTCGCCGTCGTTTGGATTATTATTCTCGGTATCAGAGGGATGGTATCGCGGTTTCCCCGCCGGCTCGTAATAATCATCGTGATCCTTCAGCCACCGCTCATAGTCCGTTTCATGTCTGTCGGCGGTTTGTTTTGGGTTGGAGGGTTGGCGGAGCGCCATCGTTGTTCTTCAGTTCCAATTAATTGGTGGAAGGGTAGTGATTGATCGGTGTTTAATTTATTTCCGATGGAATGCTCTTCCTCGGTCTTGTATCAATAAGTTCGGTATTTCTGTTGAAGCGGGTTGCGCGGGTTGTTGACTCCGTTGATGTTCGAAGGACTTAAGCTTGAAGTAAAACGTCGGAGTAAATCGCGCGTCGGGGCGGGAGCAGGCAGACGTAGTGATATAAGTACAGCACAGTATGGAAATGTCGCAACTCACTCCTCAAAAAACAAAGAAGAAGAGGGGGCCAGGCCGGCAGAACCGGGAGCCATAAGCAATTCGTGGCTGAGCTTCGCTTTCACAAAAACTAGGCTCCTGTTTACCATAGGAGGGAGGAGATACAATTAGGGAATCCACGAATCGCTTCGAATGTCTCGGATGGGGCCGAAAAAAGGGTCCAGTCCACAAAGAAAGTTCAGGGTCCAGTCTAGGGCCCAGTAGTTCAGCACGAGGGGAAACATCTGCGCCCTTTCTTGGGTCTGATTGGGGGCGGGTTGGGGTCCGTGGATGGTGGTGGGCAGTGGTTATTGGTAGATCCTGTCGGCTATCGTAGTGTAGGGATTAGAGAGCTTTGTGACTGAAATGTGGCACTACCCTAAGTAAGTACATCCAGCACATGGAGTTGGCGACATTCTATAGCTAAAGTCGGCAATTCTTGACGGTTGCATTCATTCTGTTCATTCGCGTGGTCATGTTCTGTACACTGGGGTACAGTGGGCTTGAAGCCCTGTGGAGTAGACCATGGTTTTTCTGCTTTTTCTGCTTACGGGGATACATCCCAGGCTCCAGTGTGACTCTCATTGCGTGATATGATGGCCAAGTGAGCTGTGCAGCGAACGAGTCATGACTGACGATCGCAGGACTGACAATCGTTCTACGATTGAGGTGCAACAAGGTGAACTGGAGTCGAGTAGCCTGTGTACACTGTAGAAGAACGACAAACAAGAATTGCAATGCACTTCGGAATGATATTATCCTCCGTATTCCACTCTTCCCTTTATGAAGTCAATCGCCACTTCCATTGCCAATTTGCCAGGTGGGATCCACCGTCAGCATCGGCAATGCGACACCCTATTTCATCGTAAGACTCTCAGAGCAATTAAGCAATTATGATCGAATGAAAACAGAGAGAGGGATCGGTAAAACTTCCATACTTGCTAAGCATTGCCTTATTAATCTTGGCAGTCTCGATCCAATATTCTACTCGGATTGCCATTGTAGCACGCGTCAGGACACAGGACACTCCCTCGGCATCAGATAACAGGTTCCTAACACCTGTGCTACAGCCATTCAAACAGCTACAAAGCACAGCATTTATAGAAAATCTACAGCTCTCATTCTCTGCTCAAAACTATCTCATCTACATCACACCACCACAACCACCACCACCACCTATACATCTGTACAGCGGTCAAAAACAAAAACAAAGACAAAAAGAGAGAGATCAATCCATCAACTGGATCATGACAACAAGGAAAGAAAAAGGCAGGGAAGCTAGCGTCGGCTCATGAGGGAATCCCGGCCACCCAACCCAACCCATTAAAAAGTCGGAGAGTGCAATGTGCAACAGAAACACTCGAAACATAATAAAACTATGGCCAATAGAAAGGGGGGAAGGGGATGAACATTTTTCAGTGGCACGCAGAGGGAGAGGGGAGCGGACAGGAACAGGAATTAATGTGGAAGATAGAAAAATCAGTTCGTTCTCATTCAGGTTTGTCACGATGCCATAGAAAAAAATACAGACAAGATAAGGAAAGGTAAAGATAAAGGTATTGGTAGAAACAAAAGGGGGAATATTCCGAAGAAAATAAAAAATGAAAATGAGGATGAGATACAGACTGCGCTTTCCGAGAGGTGGGACACAGACGGGAGTATCGAATCCGGAGAGAAGGGGAGGTAAAGGTAAATGGCCAATATCAAAAATTTCACAGAGAAAAGATACGTGATATATGAATGACATATATATCCTGGTTTGTGGAGGGATGATGAACAATGAAAGGAAGTTTTGTGCAGTCTCTCCTCTCTCGACCGGCCACCGCCAGTCCATGAACTGACATGCCATGGAGCCCGAATGGATACTCGAACTCGGACGGGGATATATGGCGTGCCGTCAAAGAGCCATTCCGGAGGTCTGATCTGCCAGAGGCATTGGCAGGGAGGTCAGATAGAAAAGAGACGAGAAAGGTATGGAGAAAAAAAAGAGGCCAAGTCTATCCGTCGTGTTTTGACAATTTCGAACATCTAGTTCCAGCCCAGGGAGTTCTCAGCCATGACCGGAGCGCTGATCATCTGTCCAGAGCGGCCAGTGCGCTGGCTGCCAGACATACGACCACCGGCGGCGAACATAGAGCCGCCAGAGACCTGGCTCATCTGCTCGGCAGTAGAGCTGGAGCGCTTGTGCAGCTGCTTTCTCTTGCGGTAACGGCGGGCAACCCAGAACATACCAGCACCGTAGGCAGCGGCACCAGCAACGACACCAACACCAATGCCAACGGAGCTGGCCTTGGCCTTGGAGGAGTTGCTGGAGCCGTCAGTGTTGCTGCTTCCGTCGGTGCTGCCACCGTTGCTGCTAGAGCCGCTACCAGCGTTGGAGGACGAAGAACCGGACGAGGTCGGGTAGTTGCCGGAGAACTCCAGAGGGATGGAGGGGTCAACCATCGACATCAGAGTCTTGATAGACTCATCAGAGGACTGGTAAAGAGCGGAGTTGGGGTTGAGCTTCAGGTCCTTCAGGGCCTGGACCTTGTCCCGAGGGAAGTAGAAGATAGCCAGGGTAGCGTTGTAGCCGGTAGTCTGCCACGAGTAGTAAGGCTCAAGAGCCCACATGGTAGAGGCAGTCTGGGGCAGGGCGTTCTTCAGAGCCTTGGGGATGTACTCGAAGATCTGCGAAGAAGACAGAGGAGTAGTAGCGACGAAAGTCCAGGGGAGGTGGCCATCGAAACCGAGCTGGAGCAGCACCGAGTCGGATGGGGCCTCAGAGACACCGTTCGAGGGAGTGATGGAGCCGGGGAGCGTGGTCGGGGCGGCGTTGCTGTTGCTGTTGGTACCGGTGCTGGTGGTTTGAGAGGGAGACGAGGTCGGCAGCACAAGGATGGATGAAGGGATCCAGTTGTTGGTGTTGGTGGTGGACTCCTCTGGGGCCTTGGTAGTAGCAGGCTCAGCCGTGGTGGTGGGCTCCACGGTGGTGGTAGGCAGAGCAATGGAAGATGTGGGAACCTTGGTGGTATCCTGGTTGCCAGTAGGAGTAGGAACGCCAGAGCCAGTTCCAGACGACTGAGGAGTGGGAATGATGCCAACCGAGGTCGCAGTCGTAGGCGCGGCGGTGCCAGAGACGGTCAGAGGAATCGACGGGTGGGGAACACCGCTAGAGGCTGGGACACCGGGGGTAGGGATCAATCCGATACCAGTACCGGTAGAAGTCTGTGTGGGACTGGGAAGAATCGAACCAAGGCCGCTGGTAAGGCCGCCAATAACGGAGCCAAGTAGGTCATCGGTGCTGCTGGAAGCCGGGCTGCTTGTGGGGGACACAGCAGGGACGCTAACCGGGATGGTGGAAGATCCAGTAGGAGTAGTGGTCGTCTCAGCCGCGGGAATTGAAATTCCGAGACTCTCGAGAAGACTACCCTGGGAAGAAGTGGTAGTGGCGAGAGCAGTCGATGACTTCTTCGAGTCCTTGGAATCGGTAGCGGTAGCGGTAGAGCTGCTGTTCGAAGCGGTGGCTCCGAGGAGGCTTGAAAGACCGGAACCAACAGAGTCCAGAAGGGAATCGCTGGTGGTGGTGGCTGCATCAGAAGTGGCCGTCTTGGCAGCCGCACTGTTGGCGTGGGAGTTGGCGCTGGAGCCCGTAGCGGTGGAGGTAGCGCTGGTAGTGGTGGAACTTCCAAGGCCAAGCAGGTTGGAAACATCAGAGCCAACCTGGTTCAGAAGGGAGTCGCTAGAGGTGGTCGCAGCGGTGTTGGACTGGACAGCCGTGCTGGTAGTCGCCGTAGGCTGTGCAGCCGAGGCAATTTCCGTGGAGGTGGTGAGAGTGTGAACATGGCCCTCGGCATCCGAAGAAATCACTACAATAACCTGCTTTGCGGCATCGGTCGAGGTGGGTGTCGGGATGGGGGCAATGCTGGTGGAGGGCTGCTCAGTCAAGCTGTCCGCGATACTCGCCCAAATCGCACTCCACGAGTTATCGGTACTCCGAGTAGCCAATGTACTATTCCTCACAACCCGCTTGACATCACGAGCCTGGTAGCGGGGGTGTTCAATATGCTCAGCAGTGACCAGCTCGAAACCTCCAATGGCGAAGGCCGCGAGAAGGGAAAGGGTGTTGGAGCGCATCTTGTTCGACGGTCCTGTGCTGAATAAACAGGGGTATCCGGTGCTGGAGGGTACAGAACGAGTTCAAGTCGTACTCGTCTGTCAACCCTTCAAGCGAAAGTGTTGGAAGGTCTCTCGAAGTCGAAATATCCGATATATCGCGGCTTCGTTGGAAATCCAATACTTGTCACGGGTCGTAGAGGATGTTGGGACGCAGTCGCAACAACCTTTTCGAATGGGAGATTGTCCTATTCCTTCACAGGTTGATGGACAAAGAAATCGGGCGTCTCGAAGGGCAACCGAATTCAAGGTGAAACACGAGTCGAATCAAGCACGATCGACAGGATAAACGAGTGGAAGGGGTGTTCGACAGAAGATCTGGAACGACCCGAGCGAGATTGCAAAGGTGTAAAGAGCGAGTGTGGGCTATTGAAGCTGTAAGGGAGCGAGCGGCAGCCTACTAAAGAGGCAGAAAGAGAGAGACAGAGAGATGTCCGGGGCAACGGTCTGAAACGATCAAAGAAAAGCCGGGAAGAAGGTTAGTTTAATTCCAGCGCGACCGTGGGCGGGATGCAAGGGGAAAGGTGAATTGGCAAAGATCCCAGGGTCTCAAAGGCGCCAGGTCGGTCGACGAAGAGGAAGCATACGAGGAAAGGGAAAAAGGAGTGAATAAGGTGAATAATGAATGAGAGTAAGGATTAAAGACGGCAGAGTGCCTCGTTGGGTTGGTAGGGGGGCGAAGGGGGGGGGAGAGGAGAGAGAGAGGAGGAGTGAAATGGGGGCGGGAGTGGAACACGTGTGGAAACACAACAAATTCCTGTAATCTGACGGTAAATTATGGGTAATTTATGGGATGGGCTAGGCAGACTAGACAGGCTAGACTAAGCTAGCCAGGGGTAATTTCTGTTCTCGGCGGAGCTGGTAATTTGCGGTTTTATACCCACGCACTACTACACGCCACTGTACACTGGTAAGAGTGGAAGTAATGAATTAATCTCTTGGGCTGATTTCCTCAGGGCTGAATAGATTAAGTGGTAGAGCACATACAGTACATACATACTGTAGATATTAAATAGATTAGAAGAAGCAATAGATTGCAAGTAAAAAGTTCCTTTCAACGTCTTTCTCAATAGATCATAACAGTATGCTCGACTTCTACATACTTTTCTATCCAGTCAAGCCCATGTGACACAGCATCTCCTCACAACCTCCCCTATTCCTCCTTTTTTCTCCTATTGATAATTCCCCGGTCTAGCCAAGAAAGACGCAGGTACAGAGTCTAACTCAGAAAGGCTGATGCAGGGAACCGCAATGACCACTACCTACACCTGTCACCTCTCATCTGCAAGCCAGCAGTTAGAACGACGAAGAAAATGAAATGAAATGAAGCAAGCCTCCCGCCCACTTTTCCTCGGTCGGGGCTTGCTCAAAGTATGTCCTGTATTGGACTCCATACTCTGCACGGATTCCTACCGTTGGCAAGGCCGTACGGTACCACACAGCAATTAGAGCTTCATATAGCGATCGACACATCTGCCGGGTGGTCAAAGTTAACGGTAAGAACCAGTCCGCAAGAGTCAATTTGAATGATGAGATTGATCAGTGATGAGAAGAGATAGCTAGCTATACTGTAGGTAGTGATTGCAGCAGGACCTGGAAGGAATTTGTCCAGTCAGTCTGATTTGCGCTATACACAATCCTTCCTATCCCTGGAGTAGGGTCCAGGTCTGGATTTTTCCCTCTTGGCTTCGTCTAACTCTTTGACTCTAAAAACGTCCGTGAACTGTCGATCAACGGAGCAGCACGATCAGTTTGCGGGATAGATAGCCCAGAGTCATAGACCAGAACGAGGATCGCAATCACCGGCAAAGCAAGTTCCTAACACTATTACTTCTCCATAATAATACTGTAGTACATGATCATTAAAATGAAGTTCAACTTCCAGACCTGTACGAGGACCGACGCCGACATTCATCCAGTCCATATTCACATCATATCAAGATACAGTACTTGCGTATCCCGTTCCTGGCCGTGGCCTTAAAACCTCGATAGTGCGTGACAATACCAGCCCAGCCCACCCATGGCTCCCTCCCGAACCCACATCAATACATGGGGATTACATCCTCCATACACTCAATACACCAAATGCTTCGTACATCAAACTTCCACCCTGCAGTCTCCGTAACGCTGCGCAGACCCCCACTAATCCCCATTCAGCTCTAGCGGCGCGCCCAGGTCTGTCGCGTCGCTCAGCCAGGTAAGCGATCAACATCCGCCTCGAATGGATCGAATCAGCAAACTCGGTGTCTTGGTCCCCCCGGCTCGCTACCTAGCCGCTCCTTTAATGGCGCCCTTACAAGTAAGTACTAAGTACCGTAGTGGTATTCTGTTCACATACTGGATTATTAGTACAAGGAGACGCCTTGCCCTTGGCCATTTTTACAGCACTTCGTTGGCGTACGCTTCCTGGACTGTTTTGGGTTGTTCAACCCGGAACCTTCAACCTTTCAAGCTGCCCCTCTTGCCTGGTGCAGGGTGGCGTCCTGTATTGGGCTGGTTTACCGTAAGCCACCCGTGGTGGACTGGGCGGTGCCATTTGTCAGGAAGTTTACGAACGGAGAGTTTTTGGGCTGTACGTCATGAATCATTTCTCCTCTCTCGTGGCAGTCGTACGGAGAATGGTATGGAATAATACATCTGTAGTCGTATCGGAGGTTGACTGGAACGGGGGGAGAGCGTTGGCACTATTTGTCCTTTATACCCGACTCCGAGTCTATCACTTGGACTATTGATTCTAATTTCCATCTCAACTCTATTATGATTCAAGGTTTGCTTACTCTACAGTAATCCCAAGTTATTGCCGTTCTTCCATATGTAATAATAACAATAATAATCTCCGGTCGCAAACGACAAGAAATGAAAATGGCCAAGATGCGATCGCACCACCACGTGTATGAAAAGTCGAGTGACAGATCAATGGAATGAAGGGGCCATAGTGGCAGTCCTCGACAAGTTGCCTTCCGTCATTTTAACATTCTTGACGTGTTTGAGATTGTTGCGGAGAGGCATGTCCTCCGGCTGCCGGCCCTGCGCGTCGGATCGCGATTTGTCGCATGTTTACCCGATACATCGTTTGCCTTGAGATCGTCGGGTTGGCGTTTTGTTTGAGATTTGGCGTTCTGCATATGGACATTTCAGAGTACTGTACTATGGTAAGTTGGCAGTGTCGTCCAGTGTCTACCAGTGTCTATTTTCGGGAGTTGTACCTGACCCAAAGCCATGGAAGAGAAATTATACAAACACAAAGAAATGTATTCCTGTAGCGAGTCATAGCAACTCCCAAGTACCGGCGTCACTTCTCCAGTCAGACAAAGCCCGTGGTGATGGTAATGGTGTAATTACAGACTTTTTTTCTCGCGAGTCTCCGGGGATAAGCCCCATTCTTTGTTTAGGGCCTGGGCAGTGCAAGGCTCCGGCCAATCCTTACCTACCACCTTTCATAGTTCTAGTCATGCTGACCATCATTCATCATTCCCTAGGATCTATCTATCTTGAATTCTCTCTCTCAGCCTTTATACATTCCACATTCACCGTACCACCACCTATCCTGCTGCGTCTGGAGTAAATAACGCGATCATCATCGGTACCAAGGACGCAAAAGCCACGCTAGGCCTGTTCCTGAGCTATCGGCCCCACCCGCCACCCGCGAGTTTCAGGGCGAGCCACTAAACTGACTCGAGTGACTAAAGTGGCTAGACAACTTTACAGTTTCCATACATACAACACCAGTGGTCCGCAGTCCACACCCGTGACTTGTCATGCCCTGGGTCATGTGACTTGGTCTGGACAACACAGTGGTGGAGCCCATCACGCAGGCCTGGACCCTCGATGATGGATGCTGTGATGCAGTGATGGTCCCACTGGAAAGAATGCCGTGCAGAATTCAATTGCAGGGTGGAGGCTTGACGTCTTATATGCCGGTTCTCGTGGAGTCGAGGATTTTTGGACTCTGGTTGGGACGTCATCAGATGGTGACTGCACAGTGGTCTAGAATGGGGAGATGAGTCGATTGACTACGTGTGATATATATTCTAGACGGTAATGGATGTGCATATAGGATGTAGACC
The DNA here is from genome assembly GCA_022985105.1 of Penicillium ochrochloron. Lineage (NCBI taxonomy): Eukaryota > Fungi > Ascomycota > Eurotiomycetes > Eurotiales > Aspergillaceae > Penicillium > Penicillium ochrochloron. The sequence goes on from JAAVMA010000007.1 coordinate 817,134, forward strand.
CAAGATATTGCAGCCCCAGCTTTTTGTGATGGGTTGATAAATGACTTAAGCTGATTGGGCGATATATATTTTGGACGCTGTACCTATAGACACCGACCACCATGATGATGGCAGTAAGTCACCGCTTAAAAAGTTCGATTAAGAGTGCAAGGGATGCCTCGTCTCAGCTCGTTCGATCAAATCTGCACTTCAACGAGCCTACTTTCTAAGTACTTAGTGTTTTGTGATCTGGACACGGAATTTAATTGGAAGCTTCCGTATTCAACATGACCACTACCTCTGACATACGCAACAATATCTTCAAAGACAACATCACAAAGCGAATCGTCATCAAAGTAAAGACAACAACCCTGAACTCTGTAGATTACCGTACTTCCACATATAATATCGTAAGCGAAGTTTGACCAACGACCCTCGCATACTTTTTCTCGCAATCGACATATGGAGTGAGCGCACATTCATCGTTATTGACATCAACAACTATGCCTATGGCTTTCGTTAGGCCTATGAGATTAGGACGGTTCTCCCAATTCTTTTTCTTCAAAGGCATAAAAGAAGGCAGGACTGGGTTCTGGTCAGGTGGCCTGCTGAGGATGAACCCTTGAGTGAGAAGTTGGCTGACCTTCATAATGTCACTGGGTTTGATGCCACCCTACCTTTCCTGGAGGATCATACCTCGCGCATCGTACATGAGAATCCGCGCTGGTTGAAGCACGACTGATGCAAATCCACGTTGTGTCTGAATCTCGCTATTAGGAGAGGTTCAGTCATCATAGTATGCATCATCACACTATTTCTTGATCAACATGTCTTCTAAGTTTTACTGTATACTCATGGTCCATTAGACAGGAGTATGTTCTAAGGTGGTCTTTCATTGGGAATGTTGGTGGCTATCCTATCAATCAACGACAAATACCTACCGACCTACATACAAAGTTGCTGGTCATCACAATAGTAAACTCCATTAACCATGTAGAAGCTGGGACTGATAAAAACTCTCAACGAAAAGACACGTTCATTTTGAGTAGAATTCACTTTGGTATTGGTCAATGCTAGGCATGAGTTACCTTGAGTAATCACCCGACAAGCATTTGAAAACATGTCTCTAACCAAAATTCCGATATCGAGAGGGAACCATGTTGTACAACTCGGAATACCCAGTGCAACCGGACTCAACTTTGCTCGAAAGCTGATTATGATACATCTCTATCCAAATCCACGTGCAAATCGTGAGGGTTTGGCTATGACATTGACCCGACACCAACGACAGAAGCAACCTCTGGGTAATAAAACGGTTATCAGGTAATATGAGAGCTTCTGATAGACGATGCGATGTGTAGGTACGGTGCAGTCCTCATAAAAACCAATCCAGAAAAGGTTCATGAAAATGATATAGCGTTTGACAGCCTACGAAGCTGATTTTAGTCGATGGTTAGCGGAGGCTGCCGTTTAATTCAAACTGGCTATGTAGGGGATAGGAGGAAACTTTGGAATAATGATAGAGCATTTTATTCTTTGAGAGAAGTTTCTCGCGTGGGACAGCGAGAAATAGCAAAAGCAATAAAAGGGTTGTTGTTGAAGAGAGCGAATCGAAAGCTATCCCAGTACAGACAACATGGTCATAGATTGCGTGCAATCATTTTGGTTAGGCTGTAATGGAAACCCATTATATTCTATCCAGTAATTTTATCTGATTATCTGATCTTCGTGTTTCTTTTGGTTTCCGCCACACGCGGTGTTTGCGAGACGCGAAGTCGAACTGAGGCTTCCACAAACAGTCACCCACGACCTGCCTGGAAACCTGCCTAGTCTTCCTTCTTCTCGCTCGCCATAAATTCTTCTTTCCTCTCACCTCTCGGATCCAACCCCCAACAAGACTGTTCCCACGCAAGAGTTGCATATGGTAGTTTCCATCTTCCATCTCAACACTCGCTCCTTCCACGCCGCAGGCTCCCTGTGTCAACACTAGTCGGACCTCATCTCTCTCTTCAGCCACCCAGCATGGACTTACGAGACAGTCCAGACGCCGTCAACCCGTTCTCGCTGGGCACCGACTCCGCGGACGAAGAAGGGCCTCATGAGATTTCCGTGCATGGCCTCAAGGCAAAGTTCTTCTTGAACCGACCTGTCACTGATCTGCTTCCGGCTTATTTCCTGCAGAGGGCCGAAAAGTCGTGTGAGTCGCCCATATCCTCCTCTTCTGCCTCTACAAGTCAGTGTACAATGTAAACTGACAGTTCATCTCTCACCTCACAGCAGCCGTCAAGAAGAAGCCCTGGGTTTTCCGCAACGACGTGAAATACGCCCGCGATGTCAGTCTCAAGAAATGGTCCAAGTCTAATACCCGGTATCGAGCCGTTTTCAAGACCCTCCGCCGCGTCCCAAAATTCGAGACCGGCCTCTGGGAGGGAGGCTGTGAGGACTGCCAGGACGAACTGTCGCAAAGCCGGAGTCACTCACAGGCGCAGGTGGTCTTTGCCCTGCTATCTGAGATTGAGGAAATGCTGCATCTGAAGAGATTGACGGCGGACTCGAAGAGGTCTTTCTTTTTGAAGTGAGTTGTGCACATTCACTATGAAAAGCTATTGTACTGACATCCTTCTTCTCTTTAAAGGCCGCGGTTGATGGTTTACCAGCTTGAGTATTGGACGGGATACCGCGAGAAGCACAGAGATGCTCCAGATGTCGATGCCATTGTCTCCCTCGATTTTGATCCTGCGAATGGCTATGTGATCCCCATTCTGCCCATCTCGGTGGTGAGTGATCTCAAACCAGCTGAAAACACTACTCGGCACCGATGATACTAACAAATACATACCTCCTAGACTAACTACGCAGAGCCTCTTGAGGACAACCTCGCCGATAAGTTCAAGCTCATTCTGGGCCAACTCCTTCAGCACGTCAGGCCTCTCCCCGTGCCTGGCGACAAGGTCCCCGATCAAGAAATCTTCCTCATCGGCCAGCACGGTTCAAAGCTCCACATTATGCGCACCTTCTTCCCAGGCCATAAAGTGTCCAGCCTCTGGTGCCGCCGCGAGCTCCCTTACACCAAATCCGTCCCCCCAATGCCACCCCCAAGCCCTCCAGGCTCATCTCCATCCCCACCAGTGGGAAGAAGCACACGCATCGAGCACATCGAAGTGAACGAAGCCGCCCGCTCCCGCAGCAACAGCAACCGATTCTACGCAGCAGAGAACATCGAGCGCGTGCAGCGACATCTTGAGGCTGCCAAGCTGAACATGCTAGACCACGAGCTCGATACCCGTACATTCCGAGTCATCTGCACACGCGAGTACGATCTCTGGCATGAAGATGACTTTGCCGCTGCCGTCCACGTCCTCGTTGCCCTACACATGTACCTCCTCAGCGGCTCCGCGCAGTGCGGTGCCCTACAAGCGGTCTTCAACAAGCCCCCGTACCCGCCCCCTTCAGAATCCGAGATCGCCGAAGCCGAAAGGATCTGCGAGGAAAAGTACGGCGACATGATTCGGAGAATGTTCGAGGATTGGGCGCGGGAGGACCGCGATGTGAGGAATAGTCGGCAGGAAGAGTGGGCGCTCTTGCGTCAGTTTGAGCTCATGCAGAAGTTGACTGCTGGGCGGAAGAAGTGTATGCAGGCGATGAGACGGTCGTGGTGGGATTTTGTTTGGGATGATGTGGAGGGGGAGAGATTGGAGAGGATTGAGGGGGTGGAAGTTCCTGACGAAGGCGAAGATGAAGAAAATGTGGAGGAGACACAAAGAGAGGACGAGGTACAGGAGGAAGTGCCTGGTGAAGAGATGGATGAGTCTTAAGTTGAGACTTGGTGTACATTATGATGGGCTATGATACCCATCCATTCAAAAAAAAATGTTTGAGTATAATTGCATCTCCGTAGTAGTAGATGTAGTAATCCCTCTGAAGAGCCAACTAGGTATAGGAAGTACTCATAAGACCAACGAGTAGGCAATAGGAATCTGATCTTCATTCTAGATCTCCAACTAACCAAGTAAAACAACTATCACGGATGTCACATCATAGTGCAGGTATCAAAACAAAAGAAAACACACAAAATGAGAAGCAAAGAGCGGAGAATAACCAAAAGGGGTATATATCAAGAGTGGAATGGTAGAGATTCCTCCCCCAGAACAAACAAAGAACAAAATCATTCCCTCCGTAAGTAACCAGAGAAAATATAGTACTGTATGGGGATGTGTTGTGTTTACTCCAGATGACGTCTATCCGACTCAAATGGCGTAAATCCATCCGCGCCACGCCCGTCTATACCTCCAGTACGGAAATATTCTGTCAAAACGCCGATCGCGTAGCATGATCCTGCGGTGATTGTGCCGGTGAGGAACATTCTGCGGATGACCTTGCGGAAAGTGGATTTGGATTTGAAATTGGGATTCGTAGACGACGAGGTCAAGTTTGAGCTAGATCCAGCGCTGTAACTGGAACTGGAACTGGAATTGGAGTTGTTTCCGGATGTTGATGGCTAGGTCGACCAGTTAGGGACGGAGTCCGCGCCGGAATAAACCGTTTCATTTCATTTCACAGCCTACTCACCTTAACGGTGGAAGACGGGTTGTAATGGCGTACATAGCTAGTCGAATCAAACGAGTCATGGCACAGATACCGCGCAATATCAGCATGGACATCGTCAGACACAGGCTCCTGGTAGAGCTCATGCTGGCCAGCAGCCGGGGTAGACTTGGCCGTAGTATTGTTCTTATTGGCGGATCGCTTAAACACGAGAATATCACCTCCACCAGTCGCAAGTTCATACCCGTCTTTCTGCATCGAGGCAAAATACGGTACGAATTTGGCTGGGTTGTGCAGGCGGGAGAGGATCTCGTGCGGTTGGATGGGTGTGTTTGTGCCGAAGAAAGTGTCTGCGGAGGTGGTTGTTACTGTTGATGTGGTGGTGTCGTAGGCTAAGATGCGGTAGTCTACTTCGGACCCTGCCGGTGTTGTGGTAGAGGGCTTGTGGGTTTGGGATTGGGCTTGGAGAAAGTCGCCGACGCGGTCTTCGGAGGCGTTGAATTCGAGGTCTTTGGCGGCGCGGGAGTTGATGCTAGTGTCATTGTCGGTGTAGCGGGCCCGGATGTCACTGGCTTGCAGGGTTGTCAAGTCATCGCTTTCCTCGCGGATCTCGGTGCTGGTGGCATCAGAGAGAAACTTGGCTTCGAGCTCATTACCAGGACCACAGTCAACGGTGATGCCAGCTTGCTTGCTGTCGGAATCAGCCGTGGCCATGGTTGGCGGGTAGTGCGTAGCTTGAACGGCGGCCGGGTTAGTCGTGAACAATTCCTCTAATTCACTGCCCGGGGCGCAGTCGACAGTTGGGTCGGAGAACTGCGCACGAGTGGTTTCAGCGACAATCCTTGCTTCAAGCTCACTACCAGGACTGCAGTCAACGGGTGTTGCTTCCGGCTCGGAATTGCAGTCCTTTTCTAGTTGAGCGGCAAATTGGGCCTCCAATTCACTGCCCGGTGGGCATTCCACAGAGACGTTGGCTGTGGGATGATATCCAAAGCCCTGCGCTGGGCGACTCTGGTCATTCCACGTAGCAGGTTTAGCAGTGAACAAAGCCTCGAGCTCGCTTCCAGGCGCACACTCGACGTTCTGGCCAGAGCTAAGACCGGCGTCGGCACTGAGTTTCTTGGTCTTTGGCTGGACCTTGAGGGTCTTTGCCTGGGGCTTCTCTGAGCGGACGGACTCGGAGATGAAGAGTGTCTCCACCTCGCTTCCGGGAGGGCAGTCAATAGTCTCCGACTTCATCGCATCCCGCTTGGCAGTCGAAATGCCGCCCGGTTGGAACTGGCCATCTTCCACAGCAGAAGAATTGGAAGCGGATTTAGCCTCCACTTCACTCCCCGGGGGACAGTCAACGCCTGCGGTGGAGCTTTGCATCGCATTCTCGCTTCCGTTCTGCGGCTGTGGTGCTTTCGGGGCCATACGACCACTGATGGGATCATATTCAAGTGCATCTCGGCCACCAGTTGTACTAGACCGGACAGGAGACTGAGCAAAATTAAAGTCCTGAAGATGAGCCTTGGACGGATGATCCATCATAGGCTTCTCAGCCCCCAAGAAAGTCCGCAGGAAACCCGGCCACGCAGTCGCAGAATCAGATTGATCAACGTAATGAGAAGATTGTACAAGTCTACCGCCAAAGATCGCTTCGTACGGATCTCTGGCAACCTGTCTTTTCAAATGCGCAATACGATGATTCATCTGCTCATGCTGGACATCCCAATAGGTCTTCTCTCCGGCGAGTTCGGAAAAGCGAGATCGGGGCCAATGCGTGGCCCAGCCTTTGCTGCTACTGGGGTCTCTGTGGGCTGTGGCGGGCCAGCCATTGCAGGCTTCTGCTTTGGAGCGGAGGTTGGCTTGTGGGTGGCGCTGGTATTTATCGATGGATCGAGCGATGCGTTCCATTTTATCGCGAATGCTGTGATAGCTGCGCGCACTGCGCCAGATATTGTGGCTTCGGGAAGTGTGTGTGGCTACTAATTGTGAAAGGACTGGGCGGGTTGTACCTGGCCTCGTCATGGCGACGGAGGACATGGCGATTGAGGAACTCATGATGGATTCTGAAGAGAGGTATGGTGGAATATAGGTCAACCGTTACGATTGAGTGAGGACGGGCTTCAGCAGCGGAGTCGGATCACCAAAGCTGACCAGGAGCTGTGGAGAGTATGGATAAAGCGCGTGGGGTTGAAGGCTCCAGGGCGCTGGCGATCATATCCACTCGAGATCACACGAGATTGGGGAAGCGGGTCTTGGGCTTATCTGGGGTACAGATAGTCCGATTAAGGCCGTTTAGCTTGGGAACAACGGGCCTTGGGAAGGATTTAAGGAGAGAGCTGGAATTTAAAGGAGATAGAGAAAACAGAAATGAGATTGGAGGGGGTAGACGAGTAGAAGAAGGGTCAGGTAGGATGCCAGTTGCTACTCCGAGTCTCCGACAGGACCAGAGCACTCCGACGCGGGGACTCCAGTTGCTGGGATCAGCTGGAGAGGGGACCAATCACATGTCACACCCACTCGTTTCCCCCGCAAGTCGGATGGCTGACATCAGCGGGTATGATGTCATTGGTCCTTATTGGGTCTCAGCCCAAAGGGCGGAGGAAGAGACACTCGTCATCATACATACTTAACCGTACGACTACAGTACTACCACAGGTTGAGTACCGTAGATGTACTGTAGTATGTAGTCATCGTAGATCGTAAATCGGGAGGCACCCCGGTTCCTTTCCTAAACGCAGATCTGGAACTGATTTCCCCTCTCGCTCTACCTTCCATCCTGACGGTGTGGTCTTGCAGCCCTTGCCGTGTGGGCAAACCTTCGCTCTGTCTATGCTACTAAATAATTGCTCCAGAACCGCAGACCCTCTATACCTTCCTCTCGACATAATATCCCCCGGTCTTCTGCCATCTCCAATTCCTCGGCAGCCACCCCCACACTCCATTTAAATCGCTGCGCGGCTTCCTGTGCCGTCACGGCCCGACCAAATGCAGTCCAATCCCACGGTACCGTCTCGTCCGGTGGAACACGGCGCAACTCTTCCATCCACTCTTGCAATTGTCGAACCGTCTTCTCATCGCTCCAGTCATAACGCTGAACCACCAAGAGACCACTCTTAAACCGGCGTAGACGTACAGGTAGCTTCAGTTTCTCCCAGAGCTCAGCCGCCCGCTGGAAATCGGACGGACTGATAAGTTCGACCCCATTACGAGACCGATTGAACACCGCCCAGAGGTCAATCAGGCTCATAATGCCTCCTTCTCGTTGTAAGACACCCTTGCGATCATCCGTAAGATACTCGGCCAGGTCACGCGACAGTTCTGATAGATAGAGGTTCTCGGACCCGGAGCTGAGCATGTCCTTTGTAGTCACCATCCCCAATGCTGCAGCCGACTCGGACAGAACTGCATTGGTCTCTGCAGAGGCTCCTCCGTTGGTCGTCATGCCTGACTCGCGGGCCAGGGTCTCCGCGAGAGCCACGATCTGTTTTGCCGAGGCCATCAACGCCTCGAGATCCTCAAAGGCGTTGCCAATCACTAATTGATTATTCATTCGCGTTTCTAGCCCGCGTTGCTCCAGACCTGCAATTCCCACGGCAGTAGCACGTGGTGTCGCAGGTTGAGGCTCAGCGATAGCAGGACCACTGGGCAAGGCACCGGCCTGAGATGGTGGCGGCACCGGGGGTGCATTCTGAAGTAGCCATTTCCGTTGGATCAGGGCCCCCTTGAGTCTCTCGTGGAATGTTTTCTCTCCGCCTTCTCGGAAGGAAAGCTTGATACTGTCGGTGACTTCTGAATTGGTGATACGAGATTGTGCAAAGAATGGAGCAGGGGAGTCGGCCCGGCTCGTGTCGTCTCCTTGCATGGAAGGCCCTCCGACTTTTAGGGGTGCCCCGCAGATCTCACACTCCATAAGAGATGGATGATTGACAAAGGTACAGCGCGGACATGACACAGAACCCGCGAGTCCCGAGGGGCCTGACAGACTGCCATTCTTGTGGTTATGATCATTTTCGGTCGGTGATCTTGATGTGATGGGCAAGGGTGGATCGCGACTCGTTGCAGCGCTAATCGCAGCCTTGAGGACTGTTGTGAATGGCGGCTTGATGCCGCACGCGAGACATGGCGGTAAATGAGTGGCCGCAGTAGCCGTGGCCGGATCAAAGTTGGAGGGCACAGGATTGGAGAATGAGCAGATCGGGCATATCCAGGTTGCATTGACTGGCTTTGGCGAAGACGACTGCTGTGGCCCGACACTTTGTGGCCGAGGAATGGATGTATGAACCGAGAGAAGGCTAGTTTGTTGTGAAACCGCAGGACTGGCAGTCGCGCTTCGAGATTTGTCATTCTTTCCCTTCTGGGGCTTTGGATATATTGTAATTTTTGGCGATGACTTGAAAAAGCCCGCCTAAAGTGAGGTTCAACTGATTAGCAAGCACGGCAATCAAACGGTAGATCGAGCCCTCCTAACCTGATATTCGGCTCGATCGATTTCCTTCAAATCGATACCGACAGAGAATTTGCGTGGCTCTTCAGCGGCAACATAGCACACCCGATGTGAAGTCAAGTAGGCATGGCCATTTTGGTAGTCAGGGATCTTGTATTTCCTGCTCATGGCCCGCATCAGTATATTGCGTCAACCCCGTCATGCGGCGGGGGCCAGCTTACCCCTCATATAACCCCACCGCATCCTGGACAAAGAGAAGGGTCTCGTCAGGTAACAGTAAGGGTCGCAGTGCAGTAGTCAGGTCCAGAGACTTGAAAAACATCTAGCAGAGGGTGCAGGCGACATATCACCCTTTCCAGGATGTCTGGAGCTGTCACTGATAACAAGATAACCTGGGGGAGGCCGGATCGGAGAAAAGAAGTTCCGGAGGGAGCAAGCGAGTTGGGAATCTTCACCCTTGGGAATCGACTTGTGCCACTCCACCAGCACTACAAAAACCATCAACCACAGCATCCAACCTCATCTTGTCGTTTGATATCGCGAGCTTGGACCTTTGTTCCCTTGTTTGCTACCCGCCTACATCCACATCAACCCCACCATCGTAGCCAGTTTCATTTTCTTTCTCCTTTGTTTCCTCTCTCGCGCCTTCCCGCTTTTTCATCTCTCTCTTTCCCTTTTTGCCTCATCACAATACACATTCATACTTTAGACACCGGGATGAACTCCAGCGTCCCACCGTGGCGTGTGACTGCCTCGGCGCCAACCTCCCAGCCCGTTGCTTTTCAACCCTCTGGTAAGAGCACTCCTCCTGGTTCGTCTCTGATGTTTGTTCGCCTCACTGACACGACTCCAGCGACTCCTGCCTATATCCCAGTCCAAGCACGTCGTAGTCTCTCTTCTAATAAACCCACCTACCCACCTCCCACCGGATCCTCCTTTCCACAACCCACCATGAACCCAGCGGCGGAACCTCCCCGACCACGCATGGAGTTTCCTCCCGCCGTCCGCCTCTACGTGCAGCGTTGCTTTGCCCCCGAGAACCAGGTTGCCAGCGTGAGCCACCCCGAAATGCAAGAGAAGCTGCGACAAGTCATCACCGAAGCGGCCGAGAACGACAAACTTCACATGATGGACTGGGAGCGACTGGCCCTGCCCCAGGTCATGATCCAGAATGAACGCAACCGGATCCTGGCCAACCCCAGCGTTTCCAAATGGGGAATGTCCGGCCAACCTTCTTCCCCTAGTGACGCCAGTCGCAAGAGAAAGTCGACAGACTCCAGCCAGCTCCAGCAGTCCGAGAAAGATTCGCCGCCATGGAAGAAAACTAACAATCGAAGTCGGTTTGAAGACCGCATTACTCACCCATCAACAGACAAAAAATTATCACGAATGACTCTGGATGATTCTAGTAAGTCAAAAGCTAATTTGGAGATGAGGAGGAGGCGCTTTGAAGGCGCCGGCGTCAGTTACGGAACCTCTGGTACTTCGTCCCCCGTGGATTCCCCATCCTCACGCAGTTCCGACCAGGACCAAGGACCCGTGGTGGGACGATGCCAAACTCTGGAGAAGAACTATTTTCGTTTGACCTCTGCCCCCAACCCGGATACTGTCCGCCCGTTGCCGGTGCTTCAAAAGGCCTTGGACCTGTTGAAAAAGAAATGGAAGCAGGAGGCCAACTACACCTACATCTGTGACCAGTTCAAGTCCCTGCGCCAGGACCTGACGGTGCAACATATCCGGAATGAGTTCACGGTCGTTGTCTACGAGATTCACGCGCGGATTGCCTTGGAGAAGGGGGATCTTGGTGAGTATAATCAGTGTCAGACTCAGCTTCGTGTTCTGTACGGGCAGAAGCTGGGTGGGCATCCGACGGAGTTCAAGGCGTATCGTATTCTCTATTTCATTTACACCCGGAATTGGACGGCCATGAACGATGCGCTAGCCGATGTGACTGCAGAAGACAAGAAGACGCTTGCTGTCAAGCATGCTCTCGAGGTCCGCTCTGCCCTCGCTCTGGGCAATTACCACCGCTTTTTCCAGTTGTATCTGGATACGCCGAACATGGGGGCATACCTCATGGACATGTTTGTCGATCGGGAGCGGTTGACTGCTCTGGCCACCATTTGTAGAGCGTGAGTTTTTATCCTTCTCCACTACTGTTGTTCCACTGCTAACTGTTTATCTTCAGGCACAAACCCGATGTCAATATTCGGTTCATCACGGAAGAGCTGGGCTTCGAGTCTGATGAACAGACCGCACGATTCATCCTAGACCACTCGACCGAGGACACTCTGGAAGAGAAGAATGGGACTGTGCGGCTGTTGACCAGCAAAGCGGGCCCGCTCTTTGAGCGAGCCAAGGCTGAAGCCCACCGTGTTGTTGACATCAAGGGCCAGATCTAAGCCAAGCTCATCCCCCCTCGATCTATTCTGTCCTGGAATTGTTCTCTTCTTCCTCCCATTAATCACACACCTAGGCTGGCCGCCGATGGACTTTACACTCGTGGATCCGGATTTGCCCTCGTGCCGTTGCAAGGCAATCTGGATCCGTTTCATTTCTTCCGAAGCGACTGGCGTTTTCCAAAATCATTTCCTGGTCATTCTTGGTGTTTTGCAAACCATGCCCGACTGGACCCTACCCCCTAGGCGTTGTCGCAGGTTTCACCCTTCTTCTGCATATCTTATTCTTCCTCTGCCGTTCGACGGCTCTCCTCTCGGGGAGTCTAGTGTCCGTCCGTCCCATAGAGTCGAGTCGAGTCCGTCTCACTCTACGGCGTACTCGGATCCCACAATCATACTAATACCCCGGCACGTTTTCTTGTTGAGTTTTTTTTGGCATCCCGGCTGGATTGGAGGCATGCGCGCTATTGATGGATTTGCGTGGGGTGTCGTGGCGCCCGAGTAGATATGGGTCTTTTTGCTTCTCATTTACTTCGTATCTACATTCATCAATAAAAGTTTTCAAATTACATTCTTTACAAGAGGTTACTCTATTATTGTAGACATTCCTCATTGTTTATCATTAACATCCAAATCAAGGACAGCAGTACATCACCATAGACCCAGGCTCATTTCTCGACACCCTGTTCCCCAGGCCACACATATCACTCCCCTCCCAAATCCAGAACAAGTCCTGCCTCTCCACGGCGATCACCCATCCCATCCACATTATCCTTTCCATCCCACTATGTAAGTAATAACCTAAACTCTCCAATCCAGCCCACCACCCATCGGCAGCCACCCCTTCCATTCCAACATCCATCACATCCCCATCCACGGAATTATGGAATACCTCCCTCGCCGCCCCGCCACGTGGGTCCCACACGCCAGCGTCCATGGACGCGCCCCGCTTGTATTACCGGTGACTGGCGCAACCAAGCTCGGGAGGACTCCATACTGGGCTTCGAGAAGATTGCCTAGGCGAGGAGAGGTGGGTTTGAACTCGAACCGGGTAACTAATGAGACTAATGAATAACTACCATGCCCTAATTGAATAAATACTGGTTAAAACTTAGGTAGTTAACTTTGTTTAATGCCCCTCATCGGTACCCGCCGATGATAGATGATGGGTGATGGATCGGGGTTTTTTGGTAACTTGGTAGGGTACAGAATGAAACTGTGTTTTGGGTTCGGAGGAGAGAGGGTCTTGTAAGTTCTTGAGTTGTGTAGTGTAGCTGGTACTGTAGCGGAGATGGAAGTAACGTGTACTACCTCTTCTGGAAAATGGTGTACAGTATTGGGCATGGTGATGATAGACCTTGAATGTCGGAAAGGACATAGTCACAAGACTACTGTATTGTACACTATCTATTGTATATCGTATGTACTTAGTAGGCTAATACTCCATGGCAATCTGCAGTGCAAGTTTCACGATGCGCCAGGCTGCAGGAAGGATTGATGTCATTGCGGTGATCGGCGGCGGTGGTGCTGCAACCTGCGAACCGCGCTGCGGCTGAGAGTTTCTTCAGCTGTAGTGGACGCTCCAATAACCGTGCGCGAACTACTGCAGAATGGACTTTTATGTGTGTGGTAGATGCTGGGTTCAGCTTACTATGGAGAGCTGGGAAATTTACCGTGTAGATTTCTTGAATAGTGCAATTGGGCTGAATATGCTTGGCAGCCGACCGATGCAATTCTGGCATTTTTTTTCAGTGGAAAGAAAGGTGGTACATCCTGTAGGGAATCATGCGGAGTATCGGGTGAGCTAAGGATCTCATCTCCGTCAGTCAAGGTGATATTCATCATCGCTGATGGAAAAATTAGAAAATCAAGGTCAGTAGCAGTACATACATAACAGTATGTATGTACTTAGTGATCTGTGCTGTGCTCTGTGCTCTGTTACTCCATCGAGGACCCGTCGTGGGCTGCAGGCCGCCCCGGAATTAATTTATGTTTAATTAACTTATTTCCAGCCCAACCACATCTAGATTCTAGACCGTTCGAGTACACAACAGTATGGTATGAAGAATATGAATATCTCCATGTATTCTTTATTCTTTACTCTTTCATGTCGATCTTTATAGAAAATGACATCTCCATTTCTTTGTCTCTATCCACATCCAGACTGTGGTATCAAAGGAAAGAAAAAAAAAAGTCCGCCGATCTAAGCAGGAATCGGATGAAACGTCGTCAGAGCCATGGACCTCCGACCCGGTGGACCGTGGATGACGGACGACGGGTTTGGTGGGGTGGAGAGGGGGGAAAAGAAGAATGACGGATCATTTTTTGGGTTCTTTTATTTCTTTTTGTAGGGGACTCGGCGTCTGGAGATGGCCGGGTTGCCGAAGGGGACAAGGAGAATATATGATTTGATATAGAATGTATCATGGGATAGATTTTCACAGATAGTACATATTTCATCTCGGTGCATGCTGATTAGCTGGTTCGTTCCTCGCAGGACTATGGAGTCAGGAACAAAGGGCCAGTCTGGAGGGGCCAGTAGCCGCCCCAAGCTGACGAGGTCGGTGCCCAACGAGGCGCTGTGGCCCCGGCGTAACAGTGGAGATCGCGTGGGACTTCTAATATTGCGTGACGGTTCTTTGGTTCTTTGGATGTTTGGGGGCGCTTTGTGATTGCTTATTCTTGTAGAAGAAATGGAACATGATGGAGTGGATTGGTATACCCATGGTCATGGAGGTAGAGTTATACTTCAACTATCTATTACTTGTTCTACTGGAAATATGTACTTCCTTATGGACTGGTCTTCAGTAGCGCGCTAAACCAGACCTTGCCACAGGCACACCTCGTGGTGATCCACGGTCGTTGGTCCCAAACTCTCGAAGACCATGTTTGGAGGACTATAACGCCCCTCGAACGGCGAACAAGTTAGACGATAGTAGTTACAGTGCATTCCACTTATACTTGTCCTCTCTGACTCCAATACACTCCATCCTGAACGATAAATCTATTCTTATCGTTCTTCAAAGAAGATCGCTTGTCGACATCGCAATCTAGCCCGTTGGTTGGAACCCCAATACGCAGCCTCGCTCGCTCTCTCTTTTCCTCTTTCGCCCTCGCCCTCTTTTCTTTCTTTCTCTTTCACATTCGAAAGGTGGCCAGAGGTTAATCTAGTAGTTGGCCTTTCTATCATTACCTACGGCGTGCACAGGTCCATCTTTGAGCCTAGTTCTAGTTCTGACTACTCCTCCTGTTCCTCCTGCTACTACCTACATGGCCCTGGGTATACGGCTGACCTGAGAAAAAAGAACCCATTTCCACTACTCTTTCTCTTTCTCTTCTCTCTCTCTCTACTTCTCCTTCTTCTTCTCACTGATCTCCCCTTTTCCCTGAAATCGGATCCCTATCAAATCACTCGCTTCCTTCTCTTCCCTTCCGGTCGCGATGAAGGTAAGTTTCCGATCCCCGCCCCTCCCCGTCTCTCTCGTTTCTTTCTTGTGGACGTGTCGCAAACCCTCAACTCCGAAAAGAGATTACGTATCGTGTGTCGTTAAATTAACCCGGTCCCCGCCCAATATAGGCCATCCGGCGCTCCTTGAAGGGGGAGAAAGATCCCAAGCATCATCACCACCATATCTCCATCACGCCCAAGTCTGCGATTGCCATCCTGCCGCCCAAGAAGGTGAGTCTCTTTTGGGAGTTGCGCATATTCCCCCTACTGTCTCTGTCTCTCTTATCCCCCCGGTCCCCCCTGATGCCCTGCCCATTCCCTTGCGGCCCCTCCCCAGCCACCAACCCTCTTCCTCTTCTCTCTGTTTCTCCCTACCGCCCCAGAAAAAAAAAAAATAAGAAAGACAATCGCCCCTCGGTTGCGACGCCCACTACCGCCACTATCCAACTGGACGGTCTCACACCCACTTCTCCCCCTCCCTCTCCTCATCAGCCCTCTCCTCCGGTTCCCTCCCTGAATAATCACCCGATCCACGGTTCTTTCTGTTCGCTGGAAAACAATAGAACCACAACACACCCAAACTCATCCCCCCACAACAAAGAGACAACGCTGACCCCCATCGCTCGCTGGGCGCATAGGTAATCAAAGCGCTTTACGATTACACCCCCGAACCCGGTACCACCCAGGAATTGGCCTTTAGCAAGGGCGACTTCTTCCACGTTATCAGCAGGGAGGACGATTCAGACTGGTACGAGGCGTGCAATCCACTCATCCCTAGTGCCCGAGGGCTCGTTCCTGTCTCCTTCTTCGAGGTCATCGGCAAAAACGAAAGGGATAGTGGGGGGTCCGTGGATCTACATAAAAAGGACCACCACGATTCTGGTTTCTCCGACCGCAGTCCCACCTCCGATTCTTCCTCCACCAACACTACCCGACAAGGCGCGTTCAGAATGTCTGCCCTCGGAAAGGGCCAGGGTGCCATGGTCTATGGCATTGTCCAGTATGATTTCCAGGCCGAGCGACCCGATGAGTTGGATGCGCGCGCCGGTGAGGCTATCATCGTGATCGCCCAGTCCAACCCGGAGTGGTTTGTGGCCAAGCCTATCGGTCGTCTCGGTGGGCCAGGCTTGATCCCTGTCTCCTTCATTGAATTGCGCGATATGCAGAGTGGTCAGGCCGTGACCGATCCTCTGGAGGCGGTGCGCCGTGCGGGTGTGCCCAAGGTCGAGGAGTGGAAGAAGATGACCGCAGAGTACAAGAACAGCAGTATCACGCTGGGTAAACTTGAACCCTCTGGCGGCGGCGTTGTCGCGGTGACTTCGGGCATGGATAAGATGTCTATGGGCGGATCGCACCAGAGCGCCAGCCACATGAGTCAGAATGGCAACACCTATGTAAGTTGGACAGGTCATTGGGATCGAATATTGATCTTGTTTGCGACTTTCCACAATTTGGCAATGACTGACCGTGTTTGTGATGTGTTTTAGGGATACCACCAGCGCAATGCCAGCAAGGGCACCATCGCCGGCCAAACCATGCAAGGCTATCAACAGCCCCTCCTCGCGCCAGTCGCCGCTTCGATCCCGCGATACTGCTTCGATAACGACAAATATTGGTACATTATCGAGGCGAAGATGGAGGACGGTCGATGCTGGGAACTGTCGCGATATTACCACGACTTTTACGATTTCCAGATCGCCCTGCTCACTCAGTTCGAAGATGAAGCCGGCAACCGTGGCCGCCCTCGCACTCTGCCCTTCATGCCCGGCCCTGTCACCCACGTCACGGATGCCATCTCCAACGGCCGTCGCCAGAATCTCGACGAGTACATCAAGAAGCTCCTTTCCATGCCTCCACACATCGCCCGCTGCCAACTAGTACGGCAGCTATTCGCACCGCGTCAGGGCGACTTTGAAATCGACCCCAGCGCTTTCGGCGAGGAGGCGCGCTACTCGGACCAATCACACCACTCCTCTTCTGGTCTGGAGCCCTCGCGCAGCGTGTCCCGCCAGTCTTCGCAGGTGCCCATGAACGGCGGACCTGACCGCGCATCGCAGCAGCGCGCTCAAGGCGCCCCCGCCACATATGCCAATGGCGGACCACCCCCAATGAACCGCCAGCCTAGCTCCCTGACTCAGGTATCGAGCACGTCCAACTCGAGCGCTATGAAAGTCAAGGTGTTCTTCCAGGACGACTTGATTGCCATTCGCATTCCGAATGGTGTGAGCCTGCAGCACCTCAAGGACAAGCTGTGTGATCGACTCAAGATTCAGGAAGATATCATCGTGCAGTATCGCGATGAGGCTTCAGGCACTTATGTCGACTTGATGTCAGATCAGGATCTGGAGAATGCGATGCAGCGCAACACCAAATTGACGTTGTTCGTCAATATCGCATAAATTGGCCGATTTTATGCTTTCCCTCGTCCCTTCGACCGTTCTGTTATTCTCTGTTCGACCATTGCGATAGACGTCCTGTACCCTCTCCTCCTTTTTCTTTTTCTTTTTCTTTTTCTTTTTCCATTCTCCATTTTCCTGGGTGCATCGGCGTTCTGGAATTCCTTTCGAGAGGACTCTCACCCCGAGTCCTCCACCTGCTTTTTCCAGCGATGAGCATCTTTTCTGTTTTCGTCCGAGGGGAGGATGATCATCGCGATGTTATGAGTATGATGTGTGATGTTTGGCATGGCTTCTTTTATCTTTATCTGCGCATCTCTCACGTTTTCGACATCTTTCAGTCATATTTTTACACTATCCCGGTCACCGCAGTGCTCTTTTCATCTTTGATCTGCCCTTGTTTGATTGTCAACCGGGCTTCTGATCTTCACCCTGTACTGCTCACATCTGGGCAATATTTCATTTTCCCTTTTTTTTTCTTCTCTTATGTCTTTGTGTGTGGGTGTCATACCCTGGGTGCCGGGTGCTGGGTGCTTTTTTTTCTTTTGTCTGCTCTGGTGACTTGTACATATGCTCTCTTTCTTGTGCATATACAAGGGAGGATTCTCGACTGATCTATGATCTAGCAGTCAGTGTTATACTTATACCAATATAACTACATGTATAACTAGGAAAGTTTGGTCTTTTACACTAATGAGCTGCCTAAGGAAATGCAAATCACGTGACTCGGCATATCGGCCGGGATGCCTTTTTGCCTCAGGAACCGCCACACTTCGGAGCCAGATCAATAGCCGGGTCCCCGAATTTATCCTTAGTTTGATTTTCTTGTTGATCTGTAGATATCTTTCCAGGCTTTGTTTTTAGCCTTCTTTCTTACTGTTCCAGGTATTCTGGTTCCAGTTGCTCGTATTCCTGTCTCTCGTCGAGGGCCTCATCCTGTCTATCCGCCTTTTGTACTTCGTCCACCTTGCCGCTTCCCCGGAAGAAAACAATCCTACGGCGATACCTCGGCTACGACTTTCGCCCGCCGTTCATTCACATTTGCCCGTTACCCCACGAGACTCACCCTCACCACTCCGACTGTACATACACATCATCTATACAAATGAGGCGACCTCCGGCGAAGCTCTGCGCGGACTGCGTCCCATGCGCGGTGCGGCGGTCACACGGCGCGCGGGTTGCGCCATTGCCCCGAAGCATCGCGGAGAATTCTCTCGGTATGCGACCGATGGCATACTCGACTCTGACGAGACTCCCGAATAGAACTGGACTGCAAGCGAATGTACCTACGCAACAGATCGCGGTGCCTGTGAATAGTATCCTCCTGCAGAAGCGGGGTCTGGCTACCGCCGCTGAAGGGGCTGCGCCTGCGCCTTCAGAGGCCTTCGAAACGAAACCCTCCAGTGCGCCGCAGGATGGACCGATGAGGGAGTACGATGTGCGGGTGGAGGAGGGTCGACTACGGGATGATCCGTATCAGCGTGGTAAGTAGGCAAAAGAGCAGATGGCTAGCCTCGACGCAACACAGTTAGTTCGTGTTCGTAGCTAACGCAGATCCTCAGGAATCATCCAGAACCTCCAGGACCTCTTCGAAGCGCTGAAGCACTACAATGCGCCCGCCGTCGTCCACCCCAGTATCGAGTCGCTCGACCCACAACCCAAAAAGTCCTTCTTCGGCTCGCTGTTTGGTTCAGGCGCTACCAAGCCTGCGGCTTCTACGGCTCCTGAGGGTCTGCCGAAGGGTCTGTATATGTATGGGGATGTGGGTTGTGGCAAGACCATGTTGATGGATTTGTTCTTTGATACGTTGCCGCCGAATATCAAGACCAAGACTCGGATTCATTTCCATAATTTCATGCAGGATGTACATAAGCGCATGCATGTGGTTAAGATGAAGTTTGGCAACGACTTTGATGCGTTGCCGCTTGTTGCGGCGGATATTGCCGAGACGGCGAGTGTGCTGTGCTTCGATGAGTTTCAGTGTACGGATGTTGCCGATGCGATGATTCTGCGCAGGTAAGTCGGTTACTCGGTTTCCTCTACCGTGACTTTTTGTGATGGTTAACACTGATATTGATATCTGCGACAGACTCCTCCAATTCCTCCAATCCCACGGCGTCGTCCTCGTCACAACATCCAACCGCCACCCAGACGATCTCTACAAAAACGGCATTCAGCGCGAATCCTTCATCCCCTGCATCACACTTCTCAAAACCGCCCTGAACGTTATAAACCTCAACTCCCCAACCGATTACCGCAAGATTCCCCGTCCCCCAGCTGCCGTCTACCACCACCCGCTAGGCGAAGACGCTGACCAACACGCCCGCAAGTGGTTCGATTTCCTGGGCGACCCTATCAATGACCCGCCTCACGCAGCTACCCAGGTTGTCTGGGGCCGTAAGATCCAAGTCCCGCAGGCGAGCGGTAAAGCAGCGCTGTTCACTTTTGACCAGTTAATTGGGACGGCAACCGGCGCGGCGGATTACCTTGAACTCGTCCGGCATTATGATGCTTTTATCGTTACGAATGTCCCGGGGATGAACCTCAACCAGCGCGACCTAGCTAGACGGTTTATTACTTTTATCGATGCGGTTTACGAAAGCAGGGTTCGTCATCTACCCCCTCCCCCTTACAACTAACCGTTCTCCCTTTCCTTCACTTGACTTTACTAACCATTCTTTTTTATCCTTTGTTCACAGGCAAAACTCGTCCTAACAACCGAAGTCCCCCTAACAAACCTCTTCCTCTCCCACTCCGACATCCGCTCCTCCCTGCAAGGCGAAGGCGACCACTCCGATCTCTCCGACGCAATGCGCAATCTCATGGATGACCTGGGCATGTCCGTGCAAGCACTCAAGAATACCTCGATCTTCAGTGGTGATGAGGAGCGGTTCGCGTTCGCACGGGCTTTATCAAGATTGTCGGAGATGGGGAGTCGGGAATGGGTTGAGCGTGGACTTGGGGTGGGGAAGTCGGTTGTTGAGGGGCAGCAGGAGAGGGAGGCTTGGTTGAAGACTAGGAGTCATTGGAGTGAGGATAATATGTAAGGTGGAATTTGGTCTGTCTTGCATTATGGTCCATGGCGAGGAGGATGTGGATGATGAGCTGTGCTTTTTTTTGGCATTGTATACCTCGGGGATGGATGCATAAGGTGGAGTGTTTGAAAGCCATGGGCCCAGGGTAAATGACCTTGGCTTCATGCGTGTGGCCTGGAGACTTGATATCCTTGTAGATACATTTTTCACTTTTGATGAAAAAGGTTCATGGGGAATTTTAGTCTTTATGAATAGCCGTCCAAAAAACTAGAATTTTTGTTTGACTTCCGATGAGCCCTCCATTTATCTCTTGTCTTTTGCAAAGGTTATAGCTGCAGCGTTGCGATAAGCTCCACAACCCAAATCAGCTGCAGATATCAAATGACGTCACGCCAATTGAAATCAAGTTCTAGAATTCTTCTCTGCAACACCATTCCTGTCGACAGCATTATTAAGAGATTCAGGATTCAAGTTGTTTTACTTTCTATTGCTATGCAGTAGTTAGAACAATCATCACTGGCTCAACGTCATCAACACTGCGATCGGAAGGTGGTCCACATCTATATTCTGGACAAACTACTACTAACCAAAAGTGAAATGTCCATGAATTCTAAATTAGCGCCGATCATCGACGGAACCGATCTCCTAAAAACAGGGCTGTCCGTTCCGATATCTAGCTTTCTGGTCGGTGGTTCCTCGGGTAGACGGGAGAGCAAGAATAAGTTGTGAACTGTGATGGCTGTACGCAGCGGGTACGATGGGATTGGATCCACGAATCAACGGGTAGGCATTCGCAATGGATTATTGAGTAAGCGGGGACAGGCAGGTTTTTGCGTATTTCTGAGAGGCATGGGTCATTGTTTGCTCATGATTTTTATAGCGTTGCTTTTGGTTGGTTAACTGGGAAAGAGCTACCTGTCCCTCATGTTTTTTCCAGTTTCTGAATATTCTCCACTCTACAGGGAAGCTCCAGATGTAGAGATCTAGAATTGAAGCTTGGGTAATCAGATTATGGGGTAGTTGATTGCTTTTCCTGGTGATATGATTGGTATTTTGAGACTCTGATGTGGGAATTACATCATTAGTATGATGCACTGGATTACTATGGAATTCTTGGCTAGAAGCAATCTTGTACATATAACAGTTCTGGAAGACTGACTTTGCTTCTCTCCACATTTTGAATTCCTTCATCATTCCTTTCGTAATCCTTGACCTCACTCTATCAGCTCTATCACCGAGACGAGCTAGAGAAAGTCACAAGAATGGCAGCTTCAGCTACAAAAAACGCCAAGTCTGCGGACGGCAAGTTCGCAGACATGCAGAAAGATACTATCGAACTCAATGACAAGGATCATATGACTACCGACTATGGCATCAAGATTTCCGATCCTGACCACTGGCTAAGAGTGGCGGACGAGAAGAAGACCGGCCCAATGCTTCTCGAGGACCAAATTGCCCGCGAGAAGGTTTGCTCTCCAAAATGATCATAAACTAGATTGAATACACTAATGCTAACCCTCGTGTTTCTAGATTATGCGGTTTGACCATGAACGCATCCCAGAGCGAGTCGTTCACGCCCGAGGCACCGGCGCTTTCGGTACATTCAAACTATTCGAGAGCGCGGAGGATGTCACCACCGCCGGCGTTCTGACTGATACATCGCGCGAGACGCCGCTCTTCCTGCGCTTCTCAACTGTGCAGGGGAGCAAGGGTAGCGCAGATACAGTCCGTGATGTGCGCGGATTTGCTATTAAGATGTATACCGCAGAGGGGAACTGGGATATTGTCGGTAACAATATTCCTGTTTTCTTTATCCAGGACGCGGTCAAGTTCCCGGATGTTGTTCACTCGGTTAAGCCTGAGCCGCATAATGAGGTCCCGCAGGGCCAGAGCGCGCATAACAATTTTTGGGACTTTGTGTATATGCATTCGGAGACGACGCATATGAATTACTGGGTATGTTGGATGATCCTTCATGTTGATAGATGGATGCTAATAAGTGGTATAGCAAATGTCTGATCGGGCCATTCCACGATCTTACCGCATGATGCAGGGCTTCGGTGTTAACACATATTCGCTTGTTAACAAGGAAGGAAAACGCCATCTTGTCAAGTTCCATTTCACTCCTGAACTAGGTGTGCACTCGCTAGTCTGGGATGAAGCCCTGAAGATCTGCGGTCAGGACCCGGACTTCCATCGTAAGGATCTCATGGATGCGATCGACGCCGGCCACTTCCCGCGCTGGAAGTTCGGTCTGCAGCTTATTCCCGAGGACAAGGTCGATGACTTTGAATTCGACCCCTTAGATGCTACCAAGGTCTGGCCTGAAGAGCTCGTGCCGATCCGATACATTGGTCAACTGGAGCTTAACCGCAACATCGACGAATTCTTTCCCCAAACCGAGCAGGCTGCTTTCTGTACAAGCCATATCGTGCCTGGTATCGATTTCTCGAATGACCCGTTGCTGCAGGGTCGCAACTTTTCCTATTTCGATACGCAGATTTCTCGTCTCGGTCCGAATTGGGAGGAACTGCCTATTAATCGACCGGTTTGTCCATATATGAATCTGGTTAACCGTGACGGGTCTATGAAGCATCGTATCACGAAGGGCACGGTAAATTACTGGCCTAACCGCTTCCATGCAAACCCACCTGCCGATGCTAAACAGGGAGGATTCACGAGCTACCCCGAGAAGCAGCAGGGAATCAAGGCGCGCGCTCTGTCTGAGAAGTTCAAGGAGCATTACAAGCAGGCGCAGACCTTTTATAATTCCCTCTCTGAGATCGAGAAGCTGCACGTGGCCAAGGCATTCTCCTTTGAGCTGGATCACTGCGACGACCCTATCGTGTACAAGCGCATGACCGAGCGCATTGCCATTGTCAGCTCCGAGCTCGCAGAGATGGTTGCGACAAACGTGGGCGGCGATCTGCCATCTAAGCCTTCCAAGAACCACGGCAAGAAAGCCAAGGGTCTTAGTCAACTCGAGTACCTCCCCGAAAAACCAATCATCGACACACGCCGCATTGCAATCCTCCTCGCCGACGGCTTCGACTACAACGCGTACACCACCATGAAAGACGCCCTCTCCGAACGTGGCGCCTTCGTCTTCACGATCGGCGCTCAGCGCAAGGGCGTTACCTCCGAGTCCGGGCAGAAGGTTGTCCCGGATCATTTCTTCACGGGTATGCGCTCAACACTATTTGATGCCACATTCATCCCGGGCGGCAAGCATGTTGCGGACGGGCTGGCGAAGAACGGCGTGGCCAAGTTTTGGATTACCGAGTCCTTTGCTCACCTCAAGCCTATTGCTGGTATGAATGAGGCAGTTCCTTTCATCAAGAAGCAGATTGGCTTGGATGAAGTTGAGGTTGCATCGCCTGGTACTCCGTCTGCGGAGTCTTATGGTGTTGTTACTGGATATGGAGATGCGCCTTCCACGTTGAAGGTGGGCAGTGATGTTGGACCTGATTCGAAGGGGCTGGCGGAGAAGTTCATTTGGCATATCTCGCGCCATCGGAACTGGCAGCGAGAGCTAGATGGTTTGTCTGACCAGATTGCGGCTTAAGCCCCCAGGGTTAAAGTTAATTAGTTGAAGATGTTGGTGGGGGATGGACTGTACTCGGCGAATACGCGTGGCGTTCGAGATTTGGGTATGCTAGTCCTGGATTAGCAATTAGAAGACGATGTAACGAATTTTCAAATTGATACTTATTCTCAATCATCTTAAGTCCCTTAATTGGCATACCGTCTTACTTCGAGGAATCTTGCATTCGCGGCTGTTGTTATCCTTGCCTGTTCGGGTTCTTGGGGACCTTGGGAGTTGGGAGGATACTTGCATTCTTCACGGTCTAGAATTTGTTGTAGTCCAGGTCTCAATCGTGATCTACACGTTGGTGTAGGGCTGGATGATGTTGCTGTACTCCTGCTTAATTAATCATCAGCTAGGTGTCTCAATATTCTTGGCTTGTCTGTACTCGCTTTGACTCTGTCCTTATTAGTCGCTACACAACCGTCAACACAAGCGGATATCCAACCCAAAAACGACAATAAATTAGTATTCGCGGGAGACTCATCAGCATTTAAATCACATCTTTCTTTGATGGGAATTTAATGAAGGCAAAGTGGATCCTTGGGAGGCTCGCACTTGAGCCCAGGTGGGCTTCGGCATGCCGCATCCTCGTTGCATGCCACAGCGCGGCCGGGAAGGCGTTGGTAACACGGTCATCATATTCAATACACGCGCCAAACCGGCTATTGCGATATCGACTAACTGCCAAGATGGAAAGTTTGGTGCCTGGAGCAAGAGGATTTGGGTGTTTGACAGATAACCACCTACACCTTCGGCCCTGGTACAACACTTACCCAATTTACCCTCTTCTCTTTGACGGTTTGCGTGTTTTGCTCGCTGGATGCTCCTGATATCCTTCTCTCTCTATCTGTCTGCCAGCAGTCCTGACTTCGGGGACCTCTCACGCAGCGCCGCGAAAGCTCGTATCAAGTCAGCTGTGACCCTGCCTTGGAGTCGGAATAAATCGAACCATGCCGTTTCATCTCTCGCGTTCGACGCGGCTGACAGTGGTAATCGGTATTTCGACGTGTTTCTTCCTCGGCGAGATCTCAGGTAGGTGTCAAGGAACCCGTTCTGACCTAGCGATGCTGACTCGAATACAGTGGGGTTTTATACCCATTCGCTTGCCTTGATTGCTGATGCCTTCCACTACGTATGTCTCCTATGACTTTTCACCTTGGGATTTCCACGCTAATTGATCAAAAGTTGAATGACCTTGTAGGATTCGTGATCGCCCTCGTGGCATTAAAGGCTCGTCATGTCACTGACAGCATCTTTGGGACGAGAACTGACCTTTAATCCCATCTCTAGGTCTCGGAGAAAGGCAATTCCCCACAAGATCTCTCTTTTGGCTGGCAGCGTGCTCAGTTGCTTGGTGCTTTTTTCAACGGCGTCCTCCTCTTTGCATTGGGCCTCAGTATTTTCTTGCAGTCTATTGAACGCTTCATCTCCTTGCAACGTGAGTCTTCGCCTTTCGTTATGGGAGATACATCGCTAACTGAGATATAGGCATCGAAGATCCTAAGCTGGTCATGATTGTGGGATGTATTGGTCTAGGTCTCAATATCATCAGCGCGCTATTTCTCCACGGTATGTTTTTTATGTCCTTATCCGGTTCGTTGGGCTGAATGAGTGCCCTAGAACATGGTCATGGTCATGGTCATGGTCCCCGCGACTCCTCGCATGTTATTGAGGATGGGCTGGTGCCCGTCAGTGACTGTGAAGAGGATTCTATTTCCAAGGTACGTGGTGATCCTAGCTTTGAGTTTTACAACCGATTGACATTCCTTAGCATCGAGATCATAAGCATCCGCGATTTGAGAATACACTATCCGCGCACTGCCATGACCACGGAGACAGCCACAGCCACGGTCATAGCCATGGACACGATCATGGTGACCTGGGAATGATGGGTGTCCTCTTGCATGTCTTGTGTGACGCTGCGAACAACCTTGGAGTTATCGCCGCCGCGCTGGTCATCTGGCTAGCGAAATACGATGGCCGCTACTATGCTGACCCTGGAGTGAGTATGGGAATCGCAATTATGATCATAATTTCGTCTATTCCACTGGGTGAGTCTGCTATCTTCCCTCGGACATGATGCGAGTGTGGTTATATATTTCCGACTAACCCACACTTAGTACGGACTACCGGCCTCATCCTGCTTGAAAGTGCTCCGAACGGGGTCAATTTGATCGATGTCCAGCACGATCTTGAAAAGGTCAGCACACTACCGGTCGCCGCAAGTGCTTTTCTTTTCAAGTTTAACAGTTATTAGGTTCCTGGCGTGCACTCTATCCACGAACTACACATTTGGCGCCTCAACCAGCGCAAAACCATCGCATCCGTCCACGTTGTTGTATCTGATCCCTCAGTATCCAGTTTCTTGAGAACTGCCAAGACGATTAACGAATGCTTCCACGCGTATGGGATTCATTCTGCCACCCTCCAACCTGAAGTTTTGTCCGAGGCATCGACTGGCGAGAAGGGATTGCGGTGCCAAGTTGTGTGTGGAACTCTCTGTGAAGCATTGACCTGTTGTGGGTGAACATGAAATGAAAAAGTCCAACTTCTTCCATCAACCAGCCAAGTGGTCGAGCAGTAACTCGGTCAAAATCTTCCTTGGTCTAGTGGTCATGATTTCCGCTTGTCATTAACACCGATAAGCGCGGGAGACCGGGGTTCGATTCCCCGAGGGAGAGTTTCTTTTTGCATCTTTGCACATACGCTTCAAGCTAGAAGCAGCTTGCTATTCTTTTTTATCACCAAAATGGGGTCAATTTGACAGATCTATGATCGATTCCGAGTATTTACGATAGTGAATGACCATTCAGTGGCTACCTCGGTAGCTAATTCCACTGCCACAATCTAAACAAAGTCCCTCGTCGCTTTCGTATTAGGGCCACCAACTCTGTACTAATTGGCCAAGTACTAAGATCGACTATCAAGTATGTCCGCTATTCACCAAGCCAGCGGAATTTTCTCCGCCACAAATCCTCACCCCCTAAGGCGACTCCAACTGCATGATAAGGAGAACCAACAGCTGTCGCAGCTCAGCTCCACTTTTCAGACGCGGGGATGTCCATCCGAGCAGTACCTATCAACGGCTTCCGATTCCGAGAGGAATGTAGTACAAATAAAATGCTGGTCAGCGGGGTCCTGAAAAGAAGAGGGGAAATACCAAATTTATTATTTCCTCTCATTCTTCTTTCTCCAACTACTGATCCTATACTTGCATCAACTTCACCATAAATACATACCACTCCAGTCCTGCCAACATGTCGCTAGATAGCTGGGAGCACCAAGCTCAAAAGGGCAGAGATATTCTCGATAAGTCGATTCCGAAACAATGGCTGCTGCCAGAATCTCAACTTCCACCAGCTACGCAGAAGAACATTATTGATTTTCCGAGACAATCTGGGCTCTTGAGTGAGCGCGAGCTGATGATTACTGAATTGTCTGCGACAGAGCTAGTTGGCGAGATAGGGAAAGGGGAGTTGACTGCTGAAGAGGTTGTTGTTGCTTTTCTTAAGCGATCTATCCTCGGACAACAGCTGGTATGAATAATCGTGTGCTACTCCGTAATGTTAAAGCGCGACATCTTACTGAATGGCTTCGCTAGCTGAACTTTGCGACGGAATTTCTCGTCGACGAGGCAATTTCTCGGGCGCGAGAGCTTGATAACCACTACAAACGAACGGGGAAGCTTGTCGGACCCTTGGTGAGTTGAAGACCAGAAGTTTGAAGAGTATTTTTTTTACTGACAACTGCTGTAATTAGCATGGTGTTCCAATCAGCGTGAAGGAGCACATTGGGTTCAAGAATAAGACTTGCAACACTGGATATGTGGCTTGGTTTGTCGATCATGACCCTTTATTTGATAACTGTTGCCAACGAAATTCTCAGGATTGACAATATAGCACCTGAAGACGCACATTTGTTACGACTACTAGCGAACGCAGGAGCAGTATTCCACGTCCGAACAAATCAACCCCAATCGCTCATGGTAAGCATCAAAGGGACAGTCCGCTTGACTTGACATTCTCAACTAACTCATACCAGCACCTCTGCTGCAGCAACAACATCACAGGAACAACTTTGAACCCACACAACCGGACATTAACACCCGGTGGTTCTTCAGGTGGTGAAGGCGCTTCGGTAGGCTTTAAATGCGCACCCCTCGGCATTGGCACCGACATTGGCGGTTCAATTCGTTGTCCTGCTGCATTCTGTGGTGGTTATGGCTTCCGGCCTACCGCGATGCGCAATCCCATGGCTGGGATTCAAGTCGCGTGTATTGGGCAGGAGACTATTCATGGTGTTGTGGGACCTATGGGTAGTAGTTCGATTGAGGATCTGGAGTTGTTTCAAAAGGCGGTGCTGGATCAGGAACCGTGGGATGATGAGACTTCTCTGATGCCTGTACCTTGGAGGAATGTGGTGCCGACGAGAGATATGACTATTGCTATTATGTGGGATGACGGGTGAGTTATGTATCAATCTTCCAGTGAGCTCGACTAATCCCGAATCTAGATGTGTTCGTCCCCATCCACCGATTACTCGGGCTTTGCGAATGGCAAAAGAAAAGCTCCAAGCTGCTGGGATCAAAGTCGTTGACTGGGAGCCATACAAGCACCAGCGTGGCTGGGAAATCATCGTAAGCACTCCTCCTCTCCTCCGACCAAAATCCATACTAAAACATCCTTCCAGTCCGCCCTGTACTACCCCGACGGCGCCGCCCTCCAACGCCAAATGCTCCGCGAATCAGGCGAACCCGCCCGCCCACTAACCGAATGGGCCTTCTCCTACAGTCGCCCAACACCACTCACCCACAGCGAAGCCTGGGTCCTCCAGCACGAGCGCGACGAGTACCGCGACGAGTACCAAGCCCTCCTAAAACGCCACGGCGTCGACTTTATCCTTTCACCCGCTAATCCCGCCGCGGCTGCCGTTATGGGCGAGTCGCATTATTGGAATTATACCGCGATCTGGAACATGACTGACATGCCTGCTGCTGTTTTCCCGTCGGGGCTTACTGTCGATCCGGAGTTGGATGCACTTACGGCGCAGGATAAGAAGTATGTCCCGCGTAATGCGGTTGATGAGAGGGAGTGGAATAAGTATCAGAGTCCGGAGAGGTATGAGAGTGCACCTATTGGGTTGCAGATTGCGGGGAGACATTTTAAGGATGAGGAGACTCTGGCTGCGGCTAAGATTGTTGAGGAGATTATCAAGGGGGGTGGGAAGATCTCTAAGCTTTGAGAATTTTTGGCTGCGAGGGAGCGATATCTTGGCTTCTAGCCATATCGAATGGAATCCGTATTGACGTGGAAAGTTAGTAAAGAGAGAAAAGCCGTCAGTGCCTTTGAAACAATGATTGCTCTGTCCAAGAACCATGAAGAATTTAGCGGCCGACTAGTCACGTCCGAGAAGATGAAATCTCCACGAATGATCGAGTATTTTGAGAGAAGCCGTCTATTTGAGATATTATACACTAGCTTTAAAAACTAGAGGCTAGATGCAACTTTGTTAAGGTTTCATGGTGTCTACTACCTGCTTGTCAGGCCTTATTTTGCGCAGCCTTGGCGACTTTATACAAAGAGTCTTAAGAACCATATTCACGTTTTTTTCCTAGAGACCTTCAGTAGACTCTTCCCAAACAATGTTCTAGCCTCTTCGCGGTTGATTTGTTGAGATCTGTTCATTGAGCACGGCTTTGGGCGTGTCCCAAATAAGTCTATTTCCATTCATGGATAACATCTAGGGTAAAGATCCCTTCTTAGGTGGAATGATTTTTTTTTTTTTTTTCATTTTCTATCTCGCATAGATAGAAGCTGTCAAATGTTCTTTTTTTCTTCTTCTTTTTCTTTCTTTCTTTCTTTTTTTTTGGCAATCTTGAATTCTCCCAGCTAAGGTATGATATGGCCCTTCTTTTCTCGAATGGCAGTTATCACTTTCCGCAGAACAAGGCATGGGTCGAATATGCCCAAGCCCTCAACTCGATGACTCAAACACGCAAGCAATGGATTTTCACGACTCGGTCTTGCGCTTCTTGCGCTTTGGCTTGAGCTTTGAAGATGATGTGATAAGGGGCTCCAGAAGATCAACCAATTCCTTGAACCTGCGACTCTTCGCATGCCTCAATGCACGTTGCCCATACGCACAAGTGTTCGGGTCCATGCCGAGATCCAATAGTGCTTGGACGACCTTCACGTAATTCTTCCATACTGCATACAGTAGAAACTCTTCGTCCTCAAGAACGTGGAGTTCTCCTGCGTGTTCGATCAGGAGCAATGCGCAGCTCTCTTGTCCAGCGTGAATATGTTCTGGACCAAGCTCAGTTTGCAAATCAGTAATATTTTTGGTCTTGAAAAACCAGCCTAAAAGAGCCATATCGAGAGGAGAGTGATCGTCGCTAGTAGATCTCTTTTTCAGGTTTGCATCAGCGTCATGGTCAAGTAAGAGTTTCACAATACCGGGATGTCCACCGCATACTGCACTGTGTATGGCTGATGGATCAGTCCTCGCCCAGCTTAGCGTGTCCGGGTGGAATCCTTTCTCCAGAAAAAGCTTGACAACAGACTTGTGGCCTCGATGTGCTGCCAGCTGAATGGGATAATATCCATTCATGTCGATGGATAGCATATCGCATCCGTTGTCCAAGAGGTATTTCACCACTGCTTCTTGATTCCACTCGGCAGCTCGATGCAAAAGGGTTTCGCCACAAGCCGAGAAGCTCAAGGATTCCGTTGTACTTCTAGTGTGGCGCGTTCTGGCAGACCCTCTCTTGCGTGGCATGTTGTGTGACTTCAAGCAATTCAGTCCCAACTTGGCGATAGCAGCACTTTCGGCTCTGATCTGCAAGTCAGCCCCATGAGCAAGCATGCGTTGAATGGTTCCGAGATTTCCATTTTCTGCAGCCCAAAACAGAGCAGAGCTGTGGTTGAGCCGGATGTTGTCGAAGTACAGAGCGCTGTTCAGAAATGCGTAAAACTGCTGACAGGTTTGGGCGAGGGCGTTGAGGTCGGGACGGCGCAATTGCCTAGTGATCATGTAGAGCAACTCATTGGGGAGGCTTTGAAAGGACATGGTTACGTCAGGCCTGCGGCGTAGACAAGTGGACGGAGGAAAAGAGATATTGTGAACCGTGCAAGTGGGTGATTTCGGATGACCAGATATCTTGGATTGTCTCCGGTGGTGAGAGAATGTGAGGATACGCCAACGACACCGGTCAGGCTTGAAGAGAGGGATGGAGAGACACGTGGACCGAGGAAAGAAAGAGTGTCGAAGTTGTAAGAGGGTGATTCTGGATATCTGGGCGTGTCTCGCGATGTCGACAGAACGCGAGCGTGTGAACGATACCGGCCAGAGATGAAAGGACGATGAGGGAGAGGGAGAGATAGGTGGACCGAGGGAAAAAAGATTGTCAAGGTTGAGATGGTGGCCCCGGATGTCCGCGTGCGTCTCACGATGCTGAGAGAACGCGAGAATCGAGGAATGATGCCAGCCAGACCCGAAGAGACGAAGAGAGATATGGAGGAGCACGTGAACCAAGGAACGGCGTCGAGAGACCGCAAGGAAGACGTGTGAATGAAAGAGAAAGAGAGCAGAAGAGGTGGAGGAGGAGAGAGAGAGAGACGCAGAAATGGAAAGAACGCTCCTGGGAGTTTGCTGCCGGTATTTGCCCTGCAGACGTGGAAGGCGTGATGTTTGTTTACAAATATCATGGACCATGAAATTAGATTTTGAGACTAGACAGGCTGTTACGGAAGCAATCAAACAAAGTTATTCTAGAAGACGGGACGACAATTCCAGAATAATCTCTTGTATGACAACGAGAACACAATTAACGATGATAAGTAGCTATTCATCCCAACCTCACCCTCCTCCACGCTCTCATACAATCCAGCATATCCGAAGACAAATTCCCATTTCCCGAATTCGCCCGCTGCACAACAGCCACCAAAGCAGAGGCATAACAAAAAGCAACCTTATTCTCCATCAACAAGGTAAGCTGAACCTTCTGCATTCCACCAAACTGGCACCACAACATCCATCTCTCAAGAATATCAGCAATGAGCTTCGCCTGGGCTTCATCAAGAATCATCAGATACAGCACAGCCTGAGCCAGATCATTCAATGTGTAATCGCAAGGAACAATCTCTTCACCAATAAGATAAGCAAGATTCGCCTGGGCGATGACCAAGTTATCGAGTCGTGGTGATTGAATGGCTTCAACAAGTCGTCGTTCCTGATACTCCTCATGCGCGTGCATTCTCTTGACGTGGCTGTGGTGGAAACGTTGTGACTCGCGTAGCATGCGGACTCGTCTTGCTTCCGCGGCTTGGGCGGGTGGCATGGTGCTTTCGAGTCGTCGGGCGAGATTGTCCTCTTGCATTCGCGCTTGGATGTCAACTTGGGATTCGCCGGGTGGTGGGGGCGGTGATGCCCATGGTGGAACGTTGTCTTCGCTCAGATGGCCCAGTACGACCATCACGCCGCAGGGAACGGACTTTTGTCGGGTGAATTTTGAGATGTTGCTCGGGATGGCGAAGTTCCAGATTCCCGAATATCCATCGTGGGTCAAGGCGGATGCAGCACATGCAAACCAAAGATCAAAGGTATCTCCGAAACGGGTCAAGTCTTGTTGCTCGCCGGTCGAGCTACCCTTGCTCTCAAAGAGTACGCGCTTGACATGTTCTTGATCGATCTTGAATCGAACACTGTCAAAGTCGGATTTTGTAGCCAGGGCTTTCAATCGCTCGATCTCGGCGAGAAGCGCCACCGGTTTCGAGGAGGTAGAATCTGCGCTAGAATCTGCGCTAGAATCTGCGCTAGACTCGGTGATTGTTTCGGCGACGAGCGTATTTTGGCGACTGAGTGGCTTGGACTGTCCAGTTTGTCCAGTTTCTGGCCGGGCAAAATCCTTCGCTCCAGGTATCGATTTAAGAGTGGTCTCTTCGTCACCGTCCACCTTGCCGAACCTCGGCTGCTCCAGCCTCATCCAAAAGGGAGGCAAGCTATTCGAGCTCCTCAAATCCCATTGCAACTTCCAATTGACCTGCAAGCTCAACACACCATCCGAGTCATCCGGAGGCGCAACAGCAAGAACCGCCCCAGACATGCCTTGCGGCGGTCGCAAGATAACAGTACCAGGCGGCGCCCAGAGACCAACTGTTCTCAGAATATGCCATCCATGGGCATCTGGCACAGCCCCACGATCAAGCAAGAACGCAACAAGGTCCTCGAAATCAACATCCGCCTGGGGGATGGTCAATTCGTCTTTGAATTGACAGCGACACAGTACTTTCCCCGTGACAAGGCGGTTCCAATGGAAGAGCGACCAACCGCCGCCTTTTAACGGCACATGAAGCCCGTTCAATTTCCAGTAATCGGCGTCTGACTCGCGATCGAGCGGAGTGACGGTGCATCGCGGCAGCTCCACCTCAACGATACCCCCAATTAGACTGACGCGTGTAAATGCGGATTCAAGCAGTCCATGTCGCTTCAATCTTGACCGGATTGATCGCTGTGTCCAAAGAGCCCGAGAAGACGTGTACAGAATGGGAAGCACACCGAGCACTGCAAGGGGAACACCAATGTAGGTGATGATGTCTGTTGCCGAGGTTCCGTTGTTCATGACTTCGGTGTAGACGTCAGGGTGTCCTCGTCACCCGAGATTGGGTTCCTGGCGATTGTTGGTCAGGGGCCATGATTCTTAAAGTCAAGGCGCCAAGCTGCCGGGCGTCTATCGTGCAAGCAAATCAGCCTTGCGCCGCCTCGTGTTCGAATCGCGTAACAATAAGCGACCCACGTGATCACAGCGATGTGAGTGGTCAGAATCACTCTATGGAAGTATAAACAGAGCGGAGTACATTGTAGGAACGCTTGTGACGGACACTGGAATACGGGCATATTGCTTTGAAGGAAACTCGATTGAAGGATGGCATTTTATTAGATGAGACGATATGATCGTAGATACATGAACGTGGTAAGAACAGAAAGTGCGTAGAAAGTAGTTCACCCCCCGGCAGAATGCGCTATCAACAGATTGGAGTATGTCAACAGCCACACTTCCCGGACATTCAGTTTAGGAGTCGAAGCTGGCTTTGCAATATTTCAGGAGGCGTAATGGGGATTGGAGGAGTCGTAATGAGGATTGAAGGCACCGTAATGAGGATTGGAGGAGCCGTGGCAATGAAAATTTGAGGCTTGGCAAAGAAGACTCGAGAAGGCACGGTAATGAAAGTTCGGGGAGGCACAGTAATGGAGATCTCTTGAGCCTTGCCAAAGTGTGCACAGGGGTATTCCATGATAGACTGTACACTTGCAAAAAGGGTGCAAACGAGGACGCTCGCACACAAAAACGATCTCTTCCTGGATGACGCTCATCAGCATCATGGGGTTCGTCGGAAAAAGGGTAATTGTTCGAGGGGTTCGAAGAATGTGGCCGCAATGCATGTATGAGACGAAAGGGACAAGGATGGCGATGTCACTGTCCAGAATCTTAGCTAGAACATTGTAGGTAGTTCTAGCAGAGTGGTAGAGGTATCCCAAACTTGCTTGAGCTGGACGAGTGATCCAGAGTCGTGTCTTGTCATTCTGTTCTGCATACCCCCTTTCAATCGCTCTTAGAAAAGACCGAGGGCCTGGAAATTTCATGGGTTGTTTCCGCTGGCCGCGTGGGCTTTGTTCCGTGCAACCTGAAGGAGATAAATAATCTTCTCGTTGCCAAGACTCTTTGCCAGACTCATGATAGTCATAATGGGCGGAATGTATGTGAAGAAAGGGGTGTAAGGGCTAGGAGGAGTGGTTGTGAGAGGGATGCCGACGGACCCATTGGGATTCGCACCCTTTTCGAGCAGGTGCCAAACGACGTTCACGTAGCTGACTTTGATTGCCAGCTCCAAGGGGGTTTGGTTCGAACGTGGAAGAGCACGGATGTCCGCTCCGTGCTCGATGAGCAAAATTGCAGTTTTGGCCTTCTTCGAATCTCTTTTCTTGACCGAGATCTTCTTGCCCTTGCCTTTGTGGCGAATTTGGTTTGGGAGATGTTCCAGCGACAAGTGCAAGGCAGTCTCGCTGGTCCCATATTTAGCGGTATCGGCCTTGCACCCTGCTGCGAGCAGAAGACGGACGACCTCAGCATGCCCATACTTGGCTGCTTGGTGAAGGGGGGTTTCGGGCACCAGGTGATTGGTCTGCTCCAGCAGCAGATGTCCATGTCTCAGGAGCATTTCGACCATTGCCGCATGCCCATTTTCTGCGGCATGGTGCAAGGCCGTCTTGAAGTGGCCGTCGAGAAAGGTGATCGTGGCGCCATGGTCCACCAGGAGCTGGGCGACCTCAACTTTGCCATAGGTGGCCGCGACGTGGAGAGGGCGCTGGAACAGGGGCCGAGGATTGGTCTCGACATTTGCCCCGCCTTTGATGAGGCGCTGGGCTGTTCCAAGCTGCCCATGCTTGGCGGCCCAGAGCAGGGCGGAGCTGCCAGACTTGCGGATGTTGTGGTCGTAGAGATATTTGTTCAGCAGGGCATAAGTAAATCGATTTAGCTGAGTCATGGCGTTGATGTCTCTCTCTGAGACCATCTGCTCAGCGATCATCAGGAGCAGCTCGTTGGGAAGGCCGAGCACAGACATGGTGATTGAGGTGGGAAGAGAGAAAGAGTGAGAGATTTAGAGGGAGAGAGTGAAGGAGAAAGATTTGGAGATTGAGAGGGAGTGAGAGAGCGTGAAGGATTGAAAGTGAGATGTAGAAGACGAGGGATGGGGAGCGAGGAGGAGAGATGGTGAAGGTTAGAGGGGAGAGAAGAGGGTTGATAGATGGGGGCAAAGAGGAGGAGTGGTGGCGAACGAGATGAAAGAGGTCGGAAGACGGAGAGGGGAGATTGAGAGGAGAGACGGAGACGGGGGAACAGAGAGGAGAGACAGAAAGAAGGCGTAGACAGGATGGAAAGTGGTTGGAAGATGGAGAAAGAAGGGAAGATTGTGGGAAGAGAAGATGGAGGAGAAGATGGAGGAGGAAGAGGGAAAAAAGTAGGGCAGCGTTTGCCCTGATTCCAAAACTGGTCATTCCACAAAAAAAATATCAGAATGGCAAACTTCAGGTGTTGGAGCAAACCATAATATCAAAAAAGGCTCTCCATACATCGCCTTGATAACCACCATTCATAATCTACTATGGAGGCATTGGGATAGGAATCACCAAGTAGTGGGGCAATAGATGATAGAATAGATCAGATCGAGCCTCCAGTCTTATACTCTATACCAAAATATGGGGTTTATAACCTCAGGTCTGACCAGCAGGTCAAACTCCCAAATAGGAAATCCGGGCCTCACTATGTAGATATGCACCCCCGCTCTACCATATCATTCCCTCGGTAACTCATCTCCCGCTGTTGCCGCAATTCCCATTCTCGACAACTCACCAGCACGATCTCGTCAAACTTGTTTATACACTGAACAGACTCGAAGAACTTTGGATCAACACGTCTACGCTCTACACCACCAGCTTCAAGAGCCATGTGTACTCGAACATTTCCACTGCGCCAGCCGCCCGGTCATAACCCGCCGCCAAGACTACATCTCAGATTCCCAGAGGGGTTGGAGAGAGTGTTTACCGCATATATCGGTGTTCAACTACACAGCACAAGCTCGGACGATACCCAAAGACGTGTGGATTTACTGGAACAACCTATCACCCAAATCCAAACATGGCTTGCGAATCCCGAATTTGCTCCAGTATCAACAGAACAGTTCCAACTTCTCGACGATGCTACAACTCATTCACTCTCTCGTACTCGAGATATCAACAGCTCTACCATTCCACCAGAAGGTCGCCCGGCAACTCAATCTCTCATATGGGTGTGCTACTGGACCAACGAAACCGAATACAAAACCAGCATGTCCACCCTCAACCTGCCAAAGATCTACCACAATCTTCACCTAGCCGCAAAATCCCACATCGGTCTCTGGACTGAACACTTCGCAAGTGATATATCACGCCTCGAGACAGTCTACTCAGCTACAGATTATCTACCGGGTCTGGCACGGCTGCCCGGGACATACACAGCGCAGCATGTTCACACGGGATACTGGGGTGCAGCGCGAGACCGAATTCCCGGGTCGGCAGTGGACTTGTT
The DNA here is from genome assembly GCA_022985105.1 of Penicillium ochrochloron. Lineage (NCBI taxonomy): Eukaryota > Fungi > Ascomycota > Eurotiomycetes > Eurotiales > Aspergillaceae > Penicillium > Penicillium ochrochloron. The sequence continues at coordinate 854,083 of JAAVMA010000007.1, forward strand.
CGAAGGGGATTCGTCAGACAACACTCAAGATACAGATCTCCCAGAGACACGTTCAACTGATACTAAAACAATAACCCAATCCCTTGGAAAACACATCACAGGCACAAACACACAGAACATGGTCCATATCCGCTCAGGTCAATTCTGGGGAAACTGTAACAGCGAAGAAACACATGCATACCTCCACACCCTCGAACCAAAACTCCGCACCGGCCTATCCTACCTCTGGAACGCATCTGAAGGAAGCAACTCAAGTGGCGTACGATATCTCCAAAACATCGACCCCGTGCCCACTCCCGGTGGTAATCCCCCCCAGCAAACGAAAGAATCCTGCGTCACAGCATTCTTCACAAACATGGCCGATCTGGAAACATGGGCTGCGCGGCATCCATCGCATTTAGCTATCTGGGCTGGTGCGATCAAGCATGGGAAGAAATTTGGGGATAAGCGGAGGTTTAGAACTTGGCATGAGGTTTCGGTTCTTAGGGGTGGAGAGGCGAGGTTTGAGTATGTGAATTGTGTAAAGGGAACTGGTTTGATGGAAGGAATGATGGTGGTTTTGGAGGTGTGAGCAACTTTCAGTAGATTTGCATTCAATTTAAGTACAACAGCTGGCTACAACCATTTCCAAACACCCATAGAGTCCCTTCCATATGCATCCGCGCAGGAAGTCGAATTAAAATCCGGATCAGGCACGTCACTCGTCAACACCGTACTATTACCAAAGACCGTCCCGTTCTTCAACGCCTCAACCCGGCCAGCATGCAGATCCACCTGTGATTAATCGATATTAGTACCATTTGCAAATATAATACCGTTCCACGGGACCGAGGCGGACAGCGTAACCATTCTCGAGGACGCCGAGACCGACGGTAAAAGCGGTGATCTGCCTTTGCTAAAATCGCAGTTCTCACTGACCATGTATAGATTCAGACCAATAGCTAAAGTGACAATATCGGCGCCAACCTGGTTCCAGTCATGCTCATTCGGGACGAGAACGACAATATAATCGACCATCAGAACATTCGGGAAGTTCTCAGGCTGCATGTTGTTGACGCCCTTCCAGTAAGTACATGGTCGGATTATAGCGAATTTTTTTCATCCCAAAGGAGATATGATAGAATAAACGACAGATTTTTCCAAAGGAGATATCATAGAATGAATGACAGATAAAGGAAAGAGAGACAAGAAGCGTCGGAGAAAGCGCCGTGCTCAGCAGGTTCCAGTCAATATGGAGCTTCAGGCTAAATGATGTACTTAGTTGGGATAGTCAGTGGAAGGACCTTAATGAAAAGCCCTATAGTATCTTTAGGGGATTGTTAAAGCCATGGTAGAATGAGTGGTCGAAAGAGTCGGAAGAGTAGGATTGAAGGAAGGTGAATAGTCAAATTTGGACGTTAAGTGCAAGTACTTGAGTATCCGTGTTACGGATAGGTCAAGTTACCAAATTAGGTTGGCATAGTAATAATGGTAGTTATTGGAATAGGTTGAACAGAAACCTGAACTACTAGAATCGTACTTCAAGCGTAGGAAACTCCATCAAAAACCATTCATCCAATCCAATTCAACGCATAAGTACATTCCATAATTCACATAGACACATCGCCCTAGCCGTAACAAGGGCAGGGCATTAACCATCACAAAAGACCCATATCATCACAATATTTCCATCATAAGAAAAAAAAAAGAAACAAAAACATCACAGACCCAGATATCATAGGAACAAACTCCGTAAATGAGACTCATACATCAACAGGGATCAGACAGCCAATGCAAAAAAAAGGCAACAAAGCATGTCTATTTTCGCCAGAACATCGCCTTCCCCAAAGTCCGGCCAGCAGTCCACCTCGCCTCGGCAATGCGATCCTTAAAGCTCGGCCCACCACTATACCGAATAGGCTTTGACGAGCCACTCCCCTCCGAACTCCCGCCCACACTACTCCCGCCGAACGAACTCGGCGCGAAATTCGACATATTGCCCGCATCGAACTTCGTCTTTCCTTCAACGATCTTATGAACAAGGTTCAAGATCGCATAAATCGTCGAACCAATCGCACGCACAGCGGCCAGGACAGCGACAGACCAGAGAATGATAGCGAGATAGATATTCGTACCGCCCGAGTCCACGCCGTAAACCTCTGAGACAGCCATGCCGAGAATAACATTAGCCACCATCCAGATGGAAACCATGTACGTGCGGACAGCGCGGTAGTAATCTTCTTGCATCTGGGCCTCGGAGATGGGGGCCTCAGGGACCTCGAGGCGGTCGCGGAGATTGCGGAGTGCGGCGTCGTAGCCGCTGTCAATGTCCAGTTGCTCGGAGGGCATTTCGACAACCACAGTGGACCCGTTGATGACCTTAGCAGCACCGAGATCTGTGTTGATGACGTTGTCACCCTTGGTTCCCCATGTCACGTCGTGCGTATTGCAGAAGGCGTAGACCTGCAATGTGCAGATGTAGCTGGGCAGGAGCAGGAAGTATTGCGCGGACGAGGTGAACATGTGCCACGGGTCGAGATACAGGAAGGAAGTGTAGAAGTACAGGCCGACGGTGGACAGCATGGACAGGACAATGTTCATGAGCAGCGTGCTGCTGACTTGCAAGTCCTTTTTACCAACACCCGCACGAGACATGAGCTCCATGACGACGAGGTAGAGAGCGCAGAAGACGGTGTAGAACATGATGACGGCGTAAACGATAATACCGGAGAGGTACATATTTTTCGCACTGAAAAAGTGTTAGCAGGGATAAGTTGAGTTTGTGGTGCGATGAACATACCCTTGAGGACGATTACCCAGAGAAATGATAAATTGCAGACACATAACCAGAACACAGGCATAGCGCAGTACAATGAAGATGTACTTGCCCATATTGTGACCAAATGGATCAAGCTTCTCATCAGTGAGCGAGCCGGCGATGAAGTAGAAAGCAAGATAGAAATTTGCCTGTATAGAGGTTAGCCAACATTCACAACAAACAGAAATCCACAACAGCAAGATACTCACCAGACCAAAATAAGTGAACAAGAGGTTGAGGGTTTGATACACAAACTCAATGTGCAACAAAATCTTTCTTGCCAGCGAGTGATCCGTCTTCCAAATCTGCTTAGCATTGAAAATCGAGTACACAGCCGCGAAGAAAGCACCGTTCAGCCAACGACGACGCTGCGAGATGAACTCAGGCACCGAGTCCGGCACGTCAGTCTCTCCAACAGCACTCTTGACGAACTTGAGCACCCATCTCTCTTCTCGTTTGGCGACCAACTCCCAGCAGAGAATACGATCCTCGGCCAGGTACATGTTCGCTGTGAAAACATCCGCATCCTGACCGTGCAGTGTCTCACCCTTGAAGTATTGGTTCAGCGGGCCATGACCGTCAGCATCATTCTGCAGGGCGAAGAAGCGGTAGGCACTCAGCGCACCCGGAAGCACAGTAATGTATCCAAACACAGACTCCAGAGGCTTATCCAGAATATTGGACATCTTGTACTCGAAGTTCTGACTGGCAACAAGCGGGTTGAGTAGACCCAGCCAACCCTTGCCCTTGCCAGCCTTGATTTCTCCGGCAGCACCAGCAACATTGGAGTCCTGATCGAAGGCCTTCCACAAGTGATACAAGGCAGTTGGCTCGGGCTTCGTACCCACGTCGAGAAGGATACAGATATTCGGCTGCAAGGCACGACCAAAGGCATTGAAGAACCATCGGTGAGAGTTGAGCTTCTTCTGGTTGTGCTCCTTCAGACAGAAGATAACCTGGCAAGGCATAATACCCTTCTCGGCACCCTTGAACTTCAAGTCCGAGTCAAGCGACACTTGCGTGGTGTACTCGTACACGTGGGCTTGCACTTCCTTCTGGTTGACAATGTTCTTCGCAATGCCTTCCTGATAAACACCCAGGGCAGCCAATGCGTTCAAAGTCCGCGGATGCACCTTCTTTCGCCCATCAGAAATGATACAAACCACAATCTTCTTCCATCCATCTTTGCCCCAAGTACGGGACTTGGTACGCGAACAGAAGTGGGTGATGTTGCGCATGATACCATGCATCGTTCGAGTGAAGCCAATCTCATCTTCGTTGTACATGGTCACGCAAATAAACAGCTCGGTCTCACGCGTAGTGCTGCCAATTTGCTGGCGCAGCTTGTAACCCCGAGATGTGAACTCGTCGGGATCGGAGGTCACGGCCGTGTACCGCATATGAGTAAACTCGCGCTCGTCGCGACGAGGAAGGAAACTGTGCAGAATGGTGGGAATTTTGCACTCCAGAATCAGCTCGCCGTTGATGAGTTGGACCTCCTTCTTGGCCATCTGAGTGGCGCGAACACCACGGCGGCCTTGTTTGTCTGGCGCAGGTCCATAGTGCAGATTCGGGTCGATCATACTCGACTCATCGTCTTCGTCGTCTTCCAGGTCCACCTTGGCCATTTCGTCCTTTTCATCGCCCATTATTGTCGACTCGCTCATAAATGATCGGACACTTCCGCGTGATGTGTGATTGATAGTCCGGCCGCCTCCACCGAACGGGTCCGCACTAGACATTCCATCAGCAATATCGATGCTGGAATCTGCGGCCGAGGACGGTGCCGGTCCAGAAAATAGGGGTGCCGGAGGCAGAGGTCTCCTGGGGCTCCCTCCATATCTCGAACTCGGTGTTCCAGGACGTGGGCTACCATTGATGTCGGCGCGCTCATATCCGACACTCGATACTGAAGGGGGGCGAACGTGGCCGGGACTCCAAGGGCGGGTAGGTGATCCCGTTCGTGGGGGAATTGATGGGTAGACTGATGTATCTGCGAGGCTAGCAGTGGGTGCCGGGATGCTGGGCGGCACTCCAATGCTGGACGGTGGACGCGATGGTGACGTCGCGCTAGGGACATTGTAATAGCGATTGTCGTATGCAGGCACTTGGCCAGTTCTGTTTCGCGTTCGAATATTAGCACGCGGCCGTGTAGGGTAGTCCATATTGAACCAAAGCGAGTGTTTGTTTCAAGTGGAGGTGCGACGCGATGGAGTCAACAGGTACTATTGATGGAATTTTATCCAACTGACAAGCAATGCACCACCAGGAGTAATTGCCTCTCGTCCAATGGGAAAGATTCCTTCAGACAGTCTGTCAAACACTAAGGCGCATCTTGGCTCTTCTGTCAAGGGAGGCGCCGCAATGGGCGCAGTGCGCATGCGTCCCCGTCGCGGTAGCAACGGCAGGAATGTGTCGTGGAATAAGGTTTGATAGCCAGGATAAGAGAGAAGCAGTATACTTACGGGGTAGAATCAGAATAGGATGACTGGTATTGCGATGGCGAGGGCGCGCGATGACTACTCATATCCGCATCGATGTCGCCGCTGGTTGGGAGTAGCCGCATTGTCGCGCCATTCTGTCGCGAGGCGCCATTGGGAGACTCATGGTCGGAGAGGTACGAGGACGCATCGTGGTCCAAGTACGCAGGCGGCTCATCGCCGTAATTGGATGGAGGATGACGGCTCATGATGTGAACGTGGAATGTGTTCGTTTTTGGGAGGATCTGGAGTGATTTAGTTCCTCATAGTAGAGGAACGCGATGCGGTTGGTGCGGATGAGACAGGCTGCGCAATGAGACCTTGGATCAGGGCTGCACTGGTACCACCGCTGAGGGGAGTGGCAGGTCTGGCAGGTTGATTGTCGCGTTAGTGAATAGTTCGGAGGACAATTGGAATGTGGAGTGCCGCGAAGGAATGTGGGCGATGTTGCTTACCACGAGTACTTTATGGAAACCAAGTACCTAAGAAGAGGAAGCACGGGATGTGGGAGATGGCACAAGTAAAGAGCTTGGGAATAATAAGAAGATGAGACAGGCTAACTCGCAAGCGCAGGTGGTCTTCAAACAAGTCCAGCCCGGTTGATCCGCAGGCGCAGTCAACAAAGTGGAGGTTGTTTTGCGGTTGTCGGGGCAACTCTGCAGCCGAGTCACGACACTCGCTGATTTGCAAGGGAGCCGCCCCCTCGAGCTTGATTCTGCACGGGGTTTGATCAATTTATTCCAAGTTTCAGATTTATCATTCGATCTGTGATTTGATCAACCTTCAAGTACGATATATCCATGGACACTGCAATTCTATAGATCTTCTCCGCTTGCCTACCGTGGTTGTTGATATGGATGTCATCGCCATCTCCGCGGTTCCACCCTGAAGTGGGTCCGGGCAGCCATCGGGATTGCGCAAAGGCCCCCAGGAGTTCATAACGAGCATAATATAATAATGAAGGTGCTAAGCAACATGGGGTTTAGGCAGGCGAATTGTTTTATGAAGAACCATACAATCACAGAGTGTTCCAGCCGAGTAAGTCTTGTTCAAGTGGATGCTTGCTGAGAATGCTCACGAGTATTACGACACAAGCTTAAGCTCAATCAAAATACGTAGATAGGCTACCCCCGTATGGGCTGATTAAGGTCCTCGGCAGATACGTCTCTAATCAGGTACTACAGCTATATAGAATCTTCCTCTCCAGGTGAGGTTCAATCCATACCTGGACCTATAATGTCATTCTTATATCGCCCATGATTATTTCGCATTTACATGATCACAAATCACCATTAAAAAGAAAAGAGACAAATGACCAACCAAAATCATGACAAAAGGGAATCATTCTCCGCATATCCATTAAACATCACGCATAAACCGAGTGAAACTGTCGACAATTTCCACCAATGCCTCTCCATCAACATACTGCCATCCATTCCGAACTTTTCCCACTGTCCTCCGTCCCATTCAACACCCATCCAAGCTCGGTCAAGCCACAATGGCCATCCTTCCGACTACCACATCTCATGCCTCCATCCAATCATTGGACTCCCAATCAGATCGTATTTGCCACCTTATGCCTCCTCGTTAAGCAGAGGCTGGCGCTCACGATCCGTCGACTCGGGGTGCGCAACACTGCGGAACAGACTGTCACGGCCGTAGTACTTGGTAGTTGAGATATAGAGAGAAGTAACCAGGAAGACGCCGAAGATGACAAACGCAAAGATCCACTGCAGAGCAATGATCTTAATGGCGACTTGGCGAAGTGCCAGCGCTAGAACACATAATATTAGCACAAGTCACCCCTCCTCATCGACAATCTAAACGCGTAATGATCCAGATAATCAAAGGATCAAAAAACTTACACAGCGTGAGGAAACTCAGACAATAACCCAGGATGTAATCCTGTCGCACGACGATATCAAACAACCCCACGAGAAGGATCACCCAAATAAAGATATTAGCAACGATCCGACCAGGCAAATTGTGGCTGTTCACGGCGACGGCACCGTTCCAGAAGATCGCTGTCAGGGTCCAGGCGTAGGGACCGGCGACGGCGGGTAGGTGTACGAAGGCAGGGAGACCGCGATGACGCCAGTAGGTAATGGCCTGGTTGATGAAGTGGGCGATGAGGATGATCTCGGAGCCCCAGAAGTGGTTACGGGTCCAGAGGAGAATCCAGGCGAAGACGAAGAGATTGTTTAGGATGAAGTGTGTGGCGACGTTGGCGGCGGCTGCAACCAGGGCGGTTTCCTTGGAGAAGAGGTGCCAGACGTAGCTGAGTTGCGAGAGGAGGAGGAGAATCCTAGGTTGGGAGTGTTAGTTGGTGTGAATGTTCGCTGTAGGATATAGGCAAAATAGTATAGCTTGAAGGTTTTCCAGCTTGGGGGGGGGGGGGGGGGGGGGGGGAAAAAAAAAAAACAAAAAAACCC